>JBCFYV010000140.1:0-137610 GCA_039000515.1 Timema cristinae | reverse complement strand
CAAACAAAAGTTAAGTGCTTATCAAGAAGTAATGTTTTGGAGTTCACTATAATCAGCCGATTCCAGACACAAACTTACCTCCAGTTAACTATATATGAATGTTTCAGTCGACTGCGGGGATCAGGTCGTGGTGATAAACAGTCGAGATATTGCACTTCCAGGAGATGAGTGGAGAAAACGAGTATATTTCCACCACACAGGCTACCACGGTGGCGCTACGTGGACCCTGGCATGGGAACTACATGATAAAGACCCCACTATGGTACACAATTGTTAAACAAAGGGAAAACATGGAAGAGTTAGAAACATTTTTTATGTCAATTTAATTTAAAATAAATAAAAATCAGTTATTAAAAAATTTGGGCATAAAAAGCCAACTAATTTCATACTTATTTGGTTTTTTAAATCAGTCATGTACTAACTGTTCAGGCTATACACATATGTGATAAATACTTTAATAGAATAGAGACGAGGAAGGAATTATTTTAGAGGTAAATCTATCCTTATTTGTGTGAAAGCAGAGTGAGAAACCATCTAGGAAAAACCACCCTAATTAGATTCAAATGAGATTAGAACCTTGATCTTCCGGTCACCAATAGGTCAGTCTAATACAACTTTTACATAATTGATACACTAAAACATTATCGAGTATCTTCTAGCACTTTTTTTTAAATGTGATCAATGTAATAACGGATAAATAATCACTTGCCAAGGATAACAATACAAAGTTAAAGTCAAGAAAAATTGAAAAAGGTTTTCATGAACACCTGAAAAAGTCAGGGAATTTTATGGTATAAGTTTTGTAGCTACCCTGTATTTGCATAAATACTTTTTTTTTTGTCGAATTGGTTTCGAATAGGGTTGGACAGGGTCACAAATGCTGGGAAATATCAGTAGTTCACACATTCCCATTAAATCTGGTGGGATTGGCTATTTCCTCAGAATGTTTTGGGTTTCTTGTTCAGCAGTAACTGTAGACAGCTTTCTTTGTTCTCTAGCACCCTCTCTTTCAATAATTATTTGTTTGGTTCAGTAAGGGACCTCGCTTGAAATAAAGGACAGAGATATGCTCTACTGTACCATATTTTGGAAATAGTTGGTGGAGATAAGGGGGTAGATATTAAAAGGGGGTCAAACTTAGATAACCTTGAAGGGGTGGAAAAATTTTAGTCTTAAACTTAGAAAATGTTTAAGGGATTTTAAATCTAGAGAATATTTATTTAATTGGTTTCATACATAGAGGAAATTTAAGGGGTGTTAAATCTATATTACATTTAAAAGGTTTCAAGCTGAGACAACATTATAGGGTTTCAAACCAAGATAATATTTTCCAGTATCAAACTTGGAGAACATTTTAGAGGTGTCAAACAAAATGTTTTAAGCATTTTGTTTTTGCACTCTGCGAATAATTAAATAGAAAAAGTTCATTTCCAAAAGAATTTAACTAATAAAAATAATTTCCATTAAAAATATAATAAAATTATTTATTCAATGTATTATTCGATATTTGTTCAAAACTCTACAATTTGATTCGACAAAAAAAATTCTAAGAGCATAGCTCTATTTATATTATATTTTTATGATATATTATTTAGTATTTATATTACATTAAATAATGTTAGAGCTTTTTTACAAGTCTTACCGTGTTAGTTTAAAAATCAATTAATATTTTTAATTTAAAATTATTCTAAATCTTCATTATTATAATTTCCTGTTTCTGATATTCTGACTCATTTCTTGCTAAACATGTAATTCCAGTATATCCGTGCTGGTGTGATTTCAGGTCATGTGGAAGGCGGTGTATCACCACATGAAGGGAAACTTGAAACGTCGGCACACCATGCAGAGGTTACACATCTACCCAGACAGTAATGTACCCAAGGAGATTATGGAGAACATCTCCAATCAAATAAGACAGCCAAGACGAGTCCCTGTTCGCCTGGACACGTACTCCGAGGAGGATGTCCAGCAATATCCCAAGGTGGCCGATTGGCCCAAAGATTATATTTTGCGATGAGCGATCACAAACAATCTTTGTTATTAGGTTAACTAGTGCATAGCTGCCAACTGTCTCTCGAATGTTCTGTTAAATGTACAGAAGTATTGCTACAGTTCAATTTTCACAGGAATATCCTTATAGAAAGTACAAATATAAAGTTACTGTGCAGTTAAGTATCACAAAACTCATTGTAATTCTTCCTATAACAGGTGTTGGAAATGTCCCCCTCAGGCTTGAAGACACGTCTAGACACACCCCTGGGGGATATAGCTAACATTTTTTTTATAGGAACAACTGCACAGAAGCACATGTGATACTTTACTGCACAGTAACTTTTGGGACACCCTGTGTTTTTTGTGTGGCCTACATTGACAACTTTTTAAGATGTTATTGTTATTTTGAAGGGCTTGATGAATGAATCGTTGAAAGTAGAGCTAGTAATATTTATACCTGTCAAAGTTAAGCCCTTCATATGAAAATTGGACCCTTTTTTACAAACTAATGACAACTGTATTTTTTTTTACCAAGGCACTGAGTATAGTTAAAATTTGAAAGGTATTTGACTATAAAAAAAAAAGTACTCAGGCCAGAAAATACACAAAATAAATGTAAAAGATGTGAACTTTGTAGTGCTCTGCAATTTGGTGGACTCTTTTCACGGTTTGAATAAGGTAATTCTCTTTACTTATTTTAATGTATATTTGTGGGGTCTTACATAATAATATAATGTACATTGTATTTTTAAATCCTGCTACAGGAAAGTTTTACAAATTTTGATCTTTGAGTGTTGGCAGCTATGTTAGTTCGAGTTCTTGTAGTGCAAAGTGTTATGTACCATAATTGTCAAGTTTCGATAAAAAAAAATGAGTTTTTATTTATTTCTTCTTTAAATTTGGACTAAAGAAAAATTGTGCCAAACGATTGTATTACATAATACATTGGAATATATTTCTATAATGAAAACCTCTTTTCGCTTTATGAGGTAATTGTATTATACTTGGAAAAAGGTATAGGAAAGGTGGATAGAAACATATAAAAGGGTAATAACACAGCATGGCTTTTACAATGAAAAAAACAACACAGTTCACACTTTACTTCTTTGTCCAATGGCAGCAATGTAATGGATGCATCCTAAAGAAAATTGATTGCCCCCCCCCAGGTTTTTTCATTCTATCGGAACTCATCAGGAAGGAGTGTGAAACGCACAATGCAACTTCCTAAAAGAGGAAATCTGTGTTTGTCCTTTCTTTATGTTATACCTTTTACGTGTTTCTGCCTTTGTGTCCTATCATTCTTTACCATTTTCTAGGGGTGTGCAAAGGCCACTTTTTAAATGCAAAGCAAATCTTGAAACTTGCGAAGGAAAGTCGAAGCTACCTAGGATTTTTGGTTGTCACTTAACGCCACTTTTAATTTTATTATTAATTATTTTTCTAGATCTTATCAGTAACAAGGGCCAGGAAAATGTCCTTATTTGTTACCTAAGGACTATATTAATACACACAGACTTACTGATAAGCTTAGTAACTTATTAAGTTTTAATTTTTACTTACATCATGGAGCATATTATTTTGCAAACTTTACATGTGCATGTATTTCTATCCGCATTTCTCTGTTAATAACTATAAATTAAATTCCGTTTTCATGTCCGACTTTACGTATCAGCCATTTTGAATAATAAAGAAAATGCGAAGAAGCTATGAAAAACTTCTGTGATGTACTTGTAAATTTGTCACAGATAATTCCAGAGAGATAGAATATTAAGTACCAAACATTAGACGTGAGCTGGGATGATAGCACAACTAAAGTGCCTTCTCTGCTTCAATCCAGTGACCATGGGGTTATTTCTTTATGGGTATTTTTATTTTTTACAAAATTATGTTGGTGATAGTTAATATATTAACATTAATTTACCTGTTTTTGGATAAATTACTAGTTATTGTTAAAATTGTTTAGTAACGGTTTTAAAATTATCAAATATTGAAAAATATTATATTTAGTAAGATAAAATTAAATCGTTTGTTAATTTATCGAAGTTTTATCCTTCCTTCGAAATTTTTCGAATATGCAAAGGTTATTGTAGATGTCGAAGTCGAAGGAGATTTGACCTTCGACTTCGACGCTTCGCACACCATTACAATTTTCCATTTTTTACCCCCTTTCATTGTTTCCTCTTTTAGGAAGTTGCGTTGCACGTTTCACACGGTGACGATCGATTTTATTCAAGAGTCAACCATTACCTCTTTGTCCATTGGCAGCAGTGTAAAGTGTGAACTGTGTTCTTCTTTTCATTGTAAAAGCCATATTGTGTGTGTTCGTCTCTTTTATATGTTTCTATCTACCTTTCCTGTACCTTCTTCCAACTATAATAAAACCTTGAAAGGAGGCAAAGCCAACACACCAGAAATTGTAGGCTTGCAGTTTTCTTGTAAGTGTGGTCTGCTTATCTATCCTACTTTCAAGGGTTTATTCAACATTTACATTTTTTAATTAAGTGTATTGTAGTTTTATTGGCCAGAATCTTAAAAGAAAGAGGGGAAAAAAAACGTATGTTTTAAATATAAAAAACAACAAAATATCAAAATGTTAAGGTGTAGTAAAGAAAATCCACTTTATTGTCTCTGTTTTACATTTAAAGTTGATTTACTGCAAATGCTTTAGAGTTGGATGGAAAGCACTATTTCACGAATCTAAAATTTGAATCTTGGGTGGAACGATATAAGAATTTAAAAAAAAATCTTTTATAAGTGTTTAATTAATGGTTTGGGGTCTGGTAGTTAAGTTTACCCTATAATTATATTTGGGTTGAAATACAAATTAGCAGTAATAAAACTTTATAATAAATTTCTAATTTACAGGTGTCCCAAATACACTTTTTTTAGCACTCCATCTTGCTACTCATTTTGGTTATATGCTTATGTACTAATTAAGCTAATGGGTTAGACAAAAGGAAAGTTGAATCTAGAGAAAGTGTACCCACATTTGCATAGAGAAAAATAACACAATAAAATAAATAGAAGTGTGTGCAAATAGCTTTTTTTTTATCAAATCAAATAACAAAATTTTGAACTAATATCAAATATACAATTAATAAAATAGTTAATTATATTACAATGTTAGTGGAAATTAGCTTTATTAGTTAATTTCTTTTGAAAACTGGGTTTTATATTTAATTATTTGCATAGGGGAAAAATAGTACAAAACATAATGTTTGGCATATCTTAAATGTTCTCTCTAGATTTGACATCCCTTATACTCTACTCCCTGTCTGGCTCATCAACCACAGACACGCTGAGCCCTCAAATGATTGACCTTGGCAAGCTACTTCCTTTCAATCCCTTTCTCCTATTTCCAGACCCCAAAAGAGAGATGGATATATCTGTCCTCTAAATCTTTCAAGCTTTTTCACTTGCTGAACCCAACAAATCATTGTTGATAGACAGAGCACAATAAGTAGTGCACCTTCCCAACTTGTTTGTCTCTCTAGAAGCTGTGGTAAAATAACCCCCTCCCCATGTTTGCTAAATAACAAAGACTGTCTACAACTGATTAATAGTGATGAGTCGACAGTAACTGCTAGAACATGTGCATGCACCCTTTATTTTGTTTCCTCGCCAGAGACATTTTGGGAAAGGAAATAGATAAATTCCCCCCCAAAGGTTCTGATATGTCCACCCCTATTTTTATTGCTAATCTCAGAAAAATATCCTAAATATCCTGAGAATACTAATTTTTCCTGTGATCTGTTTTATACCTATAAAATAAGATAAAACTGATACAATCCGTATAACTGGCAGCCCTGGCATAGCACTATCGGCAGTGTTACCACATCGAAAATTATATTTCATGATGTTTTTTTTTTGCCAAATTACAAAGAAATTTTTTGTTTATTTAGGGAAAAAAAGGCTTAAATCTGTTATTCGCATAAAAAAATTGGAATTTATGTTAAAATTTGTGTCATGGCAAATGTGAATTTTGCATGTCCCTACTTATAATCCATTCATTATAACATTTAATCAAGTGTTAAATTACTGGTCTAAAACCTGATTAAGTTTATCCTATAATTAGAATTAGTTCTGAATCACCAAACATCTCTAAAACAAATTTAACTTAAAAAATTGAAACTATTTTTTTAGGATCTGAGTTTCAATTCTGAAATTTTCTCGAATATCTTAATGAAAGATAATCTTTCTTATTGAAAATATGTTTTTCAGAAACAATATTAATAAGAATAATTGTTGCAAAAAAACCCCCTCAAACTACCCTTCAACCAAGTATATATAGTAGAATAATAGAAAATATGTCTGACACCTTATCTCAATTGGTAGCGTGTCTGTCCACTGAGCTAAGGGTGCTGGGTTCGATTCCCAAGTTTACCCTCTCTCAATGATAAATTAATGGCTGGGGACTGGATGTTGTGCCTGTCCTAGTCTTAAGTTATAGTAAAAGGCATATGAAGCCACTACAGGCCTAGCATGCCGGTAGTGAAAAATATATGGCTTGAATAAAAAAACTGACCTAGCAACAAAAATGAACGTAAAAAAATAAGTGTTAAATGACTGGTCTGTTAAGAAAGTAATATAATTATTATTAGTTCTGAACCAACAAGCATTATTAGAGCTATAAAACAAATTTCCCTTGATTTTTTTTTTTTTTTTCCCCCTCTCTAAGGATTTGTGTCTTGAATTTGAAATTTTCTAGTATCTCAAAAATCCTTTAGAATTTTAAAGATATGAATATTCGAGGGTCACTTCCTTAGAATAAAGTAACTACTAGTACTCTGAAATACTGTGGCAGTCTTGATAACTTAAATGCTGTTTTATTTCAACTCCCTGAGTCTCATGTTAACTTCAATTTCAATATAAATCGCATACCAAAATATGAAACAAATAACCAGCCTCGGTGGCGTAGTTAGGTAGTCATGTTGAGCTAGAATGCCGAGGACGGGGAGATCGAGGTTCAAATCTTGACCAGGTGAACTGAGGGGGGGGGTGTTCCTAAATGGTTTTCCACTCTCCCTCCACGCAAATGAGAGTTCACTTCATCTAAATTTAACCTTCCCAATTGCATAATCAGTACTTAAGTGTACAACCCGAATGGGTAGTAAGATGTGGTGCTAAAAAAAAATATACAAATAGCACAAAAAAAGTTTTAGTAAACTTATTGCTACTAGTGAACACAGCCAGCAATACATATTAATCTTGTATCTATGGTTGATGCATAGTCTATTAGGAGTAGTAAGTCTATTGTACAGGCACAAAGTAAACAATCAACATCGGGGGTGAATATCTGAACTCTCGTGACAAAGATCGGTTGTATTTAGATTTAATGAACAGCATATAAATTAATGTGAATATTAAAAAATAACTGAAATAAACGCACCCCATTTCAAAAAATATTTAAAAATGTGATGAAATTGAATGAACCAGTAGCTCTTTTTAGGTATTTTAAAATGAGTGAATAGTTTAAAATCATCATTTAAAATGGGAATGCAAATAATTAATAAATTGATATTCAAGTTTTAAAACATTCACACATACCCCTACAATTAAATTACATCTAGAACAGACACAACACCCAAGTCATTAATTCATTGGCTTAAAAGGGGAAGTTAATGACTTGTCTTTAATGGAATCCTACAACTTTCAGGTAAGTGCATGGAGTATAGGACTTGACCAGCTCTCGTTGAAACGACTTTACTGGAAAAAGGCTCCCGCTCTAAATATCTCATTTGACCAAAACACACACACAAACAATAATCTAGTGAACGGACAGGTGTACAAAATTCAAGTTTAATGCTGAAAGGGAAGGAGCCAATAACTGGTACAGTCTCGTACAGTGGAGTCTCCCTTTCAAAACCATAAATGAATATAAAATATCTGAAGGTAAAACTTCTTTTTGGGGTAAATTTTGTGTTATTTGGAAGAAGGTACAGGTAAGGAGGATAGAAACATATAAAAGGGACGGACACAATATGGCTTTTACAATGAAAAGAAGAACACAGTTCAGGCTCAACATCGCTGACACTTGAAAAGATTATATCGTTACCACCTAATCCCCTGTCATAGGGTTCCTTCTAACGGAACTCAAGAGGGAGTGTGAAAACACGCAACACAACTTCTTAAAAAGAGTTCCCTTGATTATAAGTTTATATCAACCTTTTCCTTCCTTCCAAATTTATCAAACAACCTTTTGATACATTTAAAATTGAATTCACTAGACGTGCACCGATGTGGATACCGATGAATCGTTATTGGCCGATTATTAGTGCATCAGTAATTAATTGTAATCAGTGATTATTATGTTGATTAATTGGGTTTTTTAAAGTAAAATTTAAAACAAAGTTTTCTATGTAGAATTTTAGTGATCAAAATCGCAAAAGAAAAAAAACATACACACTGCATATGGATTGTGGGCCATGCAAGTATTACATAACCAGATGAAATATGAGTTCATACCGTTGATGAAACTAACAATCTAATTCCAGCTTTCACTGGATATGCAAAGATTAATAAAAAATTAAGATTATAAAAACTTTTAACTGTTGATTTTTAAATAAAATCTTTTTATATTAATTACATTAATTGTTATAATTCTCATAGGCATATTTTCCAATAGTTATTAATAAATAATCGATAATTGGGACTAATGATTGTAAGTAATCGTAACATGAACAATTATTTTAAACCATCAGTAATCGGTACACACCTCTAGAATTCATCAATAATTGTGCTTATGCTCCTTATCATCCCCACAACCCATGACACCTTTTTTGAGAAAACTCCAAAAACTAATGGCCATGTGTGAAGGTAAATGATCCAAAGAAATAAATATACAATGCTTTGAGATATATATATATTAATTTAAGCAGTATAAAGCTTCAAAATACACACACCACAGGATTATCATTTATACAAACTTAATCACAGTCAATAATTTGAAACCAGTCTTGAGTTTTATGATTTTATTCCCTCAAGTTGAGATCTCGGGCCAACAAACTGCGCGCTACGTACATGAAGTTTGATTTAGTTTCTTCGAATCTCGCAATGGCCTGTTCTCTGGCTGCTTCCCAGGCGCACAGGTCTCTGCAAGGAAATATACAACCATTGGGCAATGTACAATTGTTTGGTACAGATCTCTGCATGGAAATATACTCAACAAGCAACCTACAATTATTTAGTACAGGTCTCTGCAAGTAAATACAACTACAAATATAATATAAATACAATATATACAACTACAAATATAATATAAATATAATATATACAACTATAAATATTTTTACTGCCAACTCACCTATAAATTGGTCTAACATATTTCATTCTCCCTTGTTCCGAGACAAAGTCCAAAGAATCCACAATTTTTTCTTCCCATTTGCCTTTAATACACAGCCTCAACCATCTGTTGAAACATTAATCATTGAAAACAAAGATAAGTACAAAGTATCATAAAACTAAACTACTTAGAAAAATTGCTTTTAAAGGTTTTATTAGAGTTCTCTTTTTAAAAAATATACCCAAATTTGTCAAATCAGAATATTCACTTTAACTATGAATCGTAAACATAGCTTTCAAATCTTAGTAACATGATTAGTGTAGCAAAGTAACTTTTAGGGATGTGCAAGACTCGAAAATTCTGGATAAAGACAATAAAACTAAAATAATTCTCAAAAATTCTATAAATTTAAATAAAAAAACTAAAAAGATCATTTATATAAGAAATTTACAAACCAAACTGAGAATATATTATTTTCAATACTTTAACGTAAAAACCTGAAAAATAGGCCACCCTTTTTCCCCAAAAAGAGCTTTTGTCAAGAAACGTTTTGTCATAAATATTGTTTTTTGTCTGGGTCAGTTTTTATTCAAGCCCTATATATTTCCCACTACCAGCTTGCTAGGCCTGTCATAGCTTCATATACCTTATAATCTAAGCTAAGACTAGGACAGGCACAACATCCAGTTCCTGGGTACATTGCACGCATATGAGCCTCGCAAATCGCCACTGCTCAGCGACGTATTTCCACTTGGGCAAATGCAGGGATCATAAAAGAAAGACACACTCAATGCTATCATGCTTTCCTGAACTTTATTATTGTTATCCACTCTGTACAACCACCAACAGCCTCATCAACGAGGCTAATTGAGTGAGGCAAACGATCCACTCTCTGAACTGAACACTTCCGCTCCCCAGTCTTGCTACAAGTGATCTCTTACTTCAAGTCCACTCTGAGTTCAAATGGCCTTTCACTGTGAATGAGCTCTTAGTACAAGTAACCTATTACTGTGAATCACAGAGCTTGAACCGCTGACCCTCCAAGTCGTGCTGCATAACTCTACGGCAGCGTCATCTGAAGGTAACGTCACTACATCTCGAACTAACATATTAGCATGGTGCCAACATAACCGGTACACCATGAAGGGTAAACCCACATTTCACCAATGATACATTTTTCAACCATGCCGAGAATCAAACCTGGGACCCTTAACTCAGTAGACAGACATGCTGCCAACTGAACTAAGGTGTCGGATTTTCTTTCATCTTCTATAGTAGAAGCAGTCACACACATTGAGTAATATTTCAGATTTGTTGCCTTTATGAAACATAAAGAAAAGGGTGAGGTAAGGATGAAGGCAACAATGCTGAAATATAACTAGATTAGTGTTTAAATGTGTGTGTCACTATTTCTTCTATAAAAGAAGATAGAAAGAAGATAATACCTTTTGTGCATTCGATTCTTACCAATTTTCCTCTTGCCTAGGTGGGCTATTTCATTAAATTTAGTCTTATTAGTTTGTTTTTCCTATTCTTTATTTTTATCTTTATTTTGATCAATGTCCATTATTGTAAGATCACTTAGATCCTAGGCCACCTCAATGTTAAGCATTCAATTAGAATTTGCTCAAATCTAAATCTCGAATCCAATTTACCTCTGAATGCTGAATTTGAATCTTGGGAAAAATTATGAACATAATAAATATAATAAAATAAAAAATACACATGTTAACATTTTTTCTTAAATCCATTCATTGTAACGTTTGTAATCACTGGTTTGGGGTTTGGTTGTCGAGTTTATTCCATAAATAATAATTGATTCAGAACCACCAATAAGCAGTATTAAAGCTCTGAAACCAATTTAACTTTTTTTAGAGATGTGCCACTCGAATTTTCGAATCCTATAATCCACCGAATCCTGACAAGTATTCGAGATTCGAGGATTCGGTGTTTTACTGGATTCGATGATCGAATCTTTCACCTCATAAACAAAGCAAAATATGTTAAATTCAAAAATTACTTAGTTAGGCCTACTTGAAAATCACAACTTAATCCGTAATATTTATTTTGTCGGACAAAAGAGATAAACACGAATAAAATCTTTTTAAAAAAAATAAAAAATTGTTAAGTGTGGAGAATCTTACATGCCTAGTACCCTAACCTCCCAACCGTATGGTAAACTTGGACTCGACCGTTTCATCACATGCTCACTTCTAAAACTTTCACCTCATGAACAATCTTGTAAATATTTTAATAAACACATTAAAACTTTTCAAAAACTGAAAATCAAAAATAGAATTACAAATAAACTCGAAATAAATAAAACAAATTAAGTCTTTTTTTAAAACAGAAATAAAAGCCACATTACGGATGATGCAAAGTCAGCCACCATGACGTATATTATGTTTACTAGTCCGAGTGATGATTAAAATAAAGATACTGTTAATTCTTACTACCCAACTGGTTTTAATTTGCTACAACTATGCAAAGAACCCCAATTTATTGCATACGATCCTTAAGTTAGACATGTTGTTGGGTTTCATGAAAAGTAAATATTGTCAACAGTCAGTTTATTTATCCCTACCGGCCTATGTATCATATATCGATTGTTTGTTTGAAATTGATTCAGGTAATCTGATCACTTAGTTAGCGCTCTCGAGTTTTAAGAATAAAATAACCACTTGCTATTCCATTATTTATTTTTAAATTGATTTTAACTTAGTTCTTATTATTTCTTTTAAATATGTTATTGAAGTAATTGTGAAAATATTCAAACGTAGTCCTGCCTTATAAAATTGGAATAAACATATTGGAGTCGAAAATATGTTCGTGTTTTAAATAGAATGTATTCTCAGAAATCGATATATTGCAAGAATCGAATATATTTCTTGTTTTCTACACAAAAATAGATAATGGATATAAAAGAAAATAATAATAAAACATACTTAGGCATTATTGAGTTCACTCTTTCCAATGTATGTTTACTTGTTAAGCATGTTGTTTTAGTCTTTATTAAAAGTATCCGTTTGTATTTTCATTTTTGCTATCGTTAATCATAATTAAAGGTTATTTTATTGTATTAAGTTGATCAAAGGATTAGAGTTGGGTCGAATCCACTATTTCTCGAATCCGAATCTCAAATCCGAATCCACATTTTATTTTCGAATCTCGAATATCGAATCCGAATCCTAGCAATTCGTTATAAATTTTAATGATTTATAAATAGACCTACATTACACAATATAGGCCTAAACTGTGAATTAAGGTTTATTTCAATCATGCTTTCAATTATAATCACCCCCCCTTCCCAAAATATAGGTTAAAATCCAGCCAAATTAAACAATCTATACTCATATTATTGTTTAAAAATCAAATCATTCAAAATTTGAGTGTCTTTTAGTTATTTTTAAAAGTGTTGTTAGAATGGGTTAAGTTTCTAGAAAACATGTGAAATAAACAGATTAGGCCTAGTTATCCTTTGATCAACTTTAATCATCAATAAAGGATATTTTATTGTATTAAGATAACAAAAATAAAAATACAAACAGATATTTTAATAAAGACTAAAACAACGTGCTTAACAATTAAACATTGATTGGAAATAGTGAACTCAATGATGCTTGTATGTTTTATTATTATTTTCTTTTATACCTATTATCTATTTTTGCGTAGAAAACAAATATATTTCGATTCTTGCGATATATCGATTTCTGAGAATACATTCTATTTAAAACACGAACGTATTTTCGACTACAATCTGTTCATTCCCATTTTATAAGGCAGGACTACGTTTGAATATTTCCACAATTACTTCAATAACATAATTAAAAGAAATAATAAGAACTAAGTTAAAATTGATTTAAAAATAAATAATGGATTAGCAAGTCGTTATTTGATTCTTAAAACTCGAGAGCGCTTACTAAGTGATCAGATTACCTGAATCGATTTTAAACAAACAATCGATATACGATACGTACGCCGGTAGGGATGAATAAACTGACTGTTGACAGTATTTACTTTTCATGAAACCCAACAACATGTCTAACTTAAGGATCGTATGCAATAAATTGGGGTTCTTTACATAGTTGTAGATAATTAAAACCAGTTGGGTAGTAAGAATTAACAGTATCATTATTTTAATCATCCCTCGGGCGAGTAAACATAATATACGTCATGGCGACTGACTATATCGTGTGTAATGGCGGCTGACTTTGTATCATCAGTAATGTGTTCTTTTTCAGTTTAAAAAAAAAGCCGTAATTTGTTTAGTTTATTTCGAGTTTATTTGTAATTCTAGTTTTGATTTTCAGTTTTTGAAGAGTTTTGATGTGTTTATTAAAATATTTACAATATTGTTCGTGAGGTGAAAATTTTAGAAGTGAGCATGTGATGAAACGGTCAAGTCCAAGTTTCCCATACGGTTGGGAGGTTAGGGTACTAGGCACGTAAGATTTTCCACACCGAACAATTTTTTGTTTAAAAAAAATTAATTTATTCATGTTTATCTCTTTCGTCCAACAAAATAATTATTACGGATTAAATTGTCCTTTTCAAGTAGGCCTAACTAATTGAATTCAACATATTATACTTTGTTTATGAGGTGAAAGATTCGATCATCAAATCCAGTAAAACACCGAATACTCGAATCTCGAATACTTGTCAGGATTCGGTGGATTCGAGGATTCGAAGATTCGAGTGGCCCATCTCTACAAAGGATATCAAGGCCTAATTTATTTATTTCCCATGTTTTTTAGAAACTTAACTCATTCTAACAACACTTTTAAAAATAACTAAAATACACTCAAATTTTGATTGGTTTTATTTTTAAACAATAATATGAGTCTCTATTGTTTAATTTGGCTGGATTTTAACCAGTATTTTGATTAAAATTGAAAGAATGATTTAAGTAAACCTTAATTCACAGTTTAGGCCTATAGTGTAATGTAGGTCTATTTGTAAATCATTAAAATTTAAAAGATTTACTAAGATTCGAATTGGAGAATAAAATGTAGATTTGGATCGGAGAAATAGTGGATTCGACCCATCTCTACTTTTTTTTATATTTCTTTAAGGATTTGAGTTTTGAATCTAAAGATTTCTCGAATCCTCAAACTGCAAAGGTTGAAGGGTCATACCCTAATGTATCTCAAAAGTAGCATTCAACCTGTACCCTACCAGACCTATCAGCCAAACATACCTCAAGTGGCTTGATAAGTTTTTTGGGTATCCAAAACTTAACAATATTTGTTTCTTTCGACCGAAACATAGACCTTTTAAAATCTATGTATAAGTTTTGTAGCACCAGGCTGTATTAACCACCTCCACCTCCCCCCAATAATATTTGCCAAATAGTAAAAATCTTATCCATAACTAACCTTGAAGCCACTATACTCTCCCATGACCAAGTACCAACCTGAAACGAATCTCCGCATTGGTCTTGGAGCTCAAGTCATACACCTTGTCCATGGTTTTCAACTTCTGCAGGGACAGCGGGGACTCGTGCAGGAGCAGGGCCACAAACTCCTTGACCTGCTGCGCAGTGAAGGACGACAGGTCAGAGATCTGGAACGGACAGTCCCCCTGATCGTCCCATGACAACCACTTCTTGGACAGCTTGATGCAATCGTCAGCGAGTGTTGTATCGTACCTGCCGCAAACACAGGGGACTTAATAGATGTACAAGAAAACATTGACGGGAGGGTGGATCTACACACTACAAGAAAACATTGACGGGAGGGTGGATCTACACACTTACCAGAAAACATTGACGGGAGGGTGGATCTACACACTTACCAGAAAACATTGACGGGAGGGTGGATCTACACACTACAAGAAAACATTGACGGGAGGGTGGATCTACACACTTACCAGAAAACATTGACGGGAGGGTGGATCTACACACTTACCAGAAATGAGTAGGCATCAAAGTTTACAAATGAGAGTTGGGTCAAATCCCCTATTTTACAGATCCAAATCATTCTTCATTTTACATTCAAATCTAAATTACAAATCTGAATCTTGGTAAAAATTATGAGCATGAGATGAAATATAAATATAATAGAAGTCTAAAATACAAATAGTAACTAAATGTTACCATTTTTCTTATAATTCATTCATTATAACATTGATACACTCAAGTAATTGTTAAACTACTGGTCTGGGGCCTGGTTGTGAAGTTAAGTCTATAATCATAATTGGTTATGAAATACCAATAAACAGTATTAGAGCTCTAAAACAAATACTGGGGATTATCATGGCCCAATATGGTTGAGCTATTTGTTTTCTGGTACATCCCATTAAAATGCAAGGGGCAAGGCACACACAAATTTCATTTTTTGAAGTTGGAAAAAAGTCAACTGCATTTTGTGGAAGAACATATACATTTGTTTCATTTTCAATTGGTTCACACATAGTATCTTCAAAATACAAACTAAATATAGCCAATCAACTAGAATTGTTTTGTAGGTTAGCACTCATGCCAGGTTGACCCACAAGACCATGAATATTTAAATATTAATTCAAGGATCAGTTCCAATCTATTTAGTCGCGAAAACATGATCTTTTGGTGCAAGGAATATCACCACATACATTAGGCCTAAGCGTACTATTCTTGTCATCACTTTCATCATTACGTTCATCACTTGTATCTTTTATTTCTTCTTAACTCACTGAAGAAAGTAATTGTCAAATATCTTCATCATGCAAACCAAGCTGATTTGTTGACGCAGAATTCATGTTTACAAACAAGTACACCAAGTATAGAAACACCTTGTAGACTCCAACACAGTGGTTACCAAATTGCCTATATCAGGGGTGGGTGGGTAGTAAACATGGAAGGCCAGCAATAATAACTAAAAGGAAAGAAAATCACGTTTTTGAATTAGTATAGTCTTGAACTTGAGTCACTGTTAAAGTTTTGCCGGGCTGCGAAAGTATGGTGAGTTTTTAAAACGGACCTCCATCAAAAATAATTGGGGACCCCCCTTTCTCTAACATATTGCCATTTCAAGAGGAAGAAAGTTACATCCACTCGAAAGAAATGTAATTACATCTGAATGTATGGAGAAATGCTTCCACTAAATAAAATTAAGTTGGTGAGCATGGAGCTTTATTTAAAACGTAGATATTGGTTTGTGCAGACCAGTACGCTTGTGGAAGTTGAAGGGTCAACTGACTGTATGACTGTTATAATAAATGCACTATGAGAAATAATGTTAACATTAACAAACTATCTATATTTTCTATTATGTTTTTATAGGCCTATTCATGTTTCCTCTTAGGTTCATAATATTTTCAAGATTCGAATTCATAAAATAGTGGATTGGATCCAACTCTAAGTAAACTGGAACGTCTCGTCTCTACCTATGACTAACTAATCATACCCATCCTGGCTACTCACATTTAACTACACTAATGGGCAAGCAATGAGGAAAGAAAAATGTACTTCATTTGCATGGAGAGAGACTGGAAAACCATTTTATAAAACCCACACTCTATATAACCTCTCAGAATTCAAACCCTAACCCTTCGCCAGCGAACCAGACTAGACTAGCTCAACGTTTAGTTTACATACCCGCTAATGCAGGTAAAATCTGAGTTCTAAGTGCTATTTTATCAATTTTTTTCAAACCGTCCACACAATTTTCTGACTTGACTTTTCTTTTGATTTCAAACTAAATTATAAACCTTTCATGAAACTTACATCAATGGTCGCATACTCTAAAGCAGTGGTTCCCAACCTTTTGTGGCCCATCTCCCCTTTCTGGAGGTTGACTAACACCTATCGCCCCCTTTTCATCTTCATTGTATGCCTAATTTAAATTTAAAGTAAATTGTAAATAATAAAGCAGTTTTATTATTTTAAACAATTTTATTACCGTATATAAAAACAACCAAAGCAGTTTTATTCGGTCACTCTTAAATAAAATAGAAAAAAAAATTAAAATGTACATTTTTTACAGAATTTTTTTAAGAACAAAGAAGTGAAATAATTAACTAAGATCATTGACAGTCATTTAAAAAAGGAGTACATGTTTTCATTTTTAAATTGGAATCTGGAAGAATTAAGAAAGTTGACAGTTAAAATTTGAAAAAATAAATGAAAGTTTTAAAACTTTGTTATTGTTTTATTTCACCTTTTCAATGGCTGCCTTGTGCTTGGTAGATTTCAGTTAAAGCTTGAAAATTCCGGCTTTATGTTCGTCAAGTTCAGGCGCAAGTCTCCTTTGAGGCAAATGTCCAACTTATTTCTTTGTTTTGTGAGGAGCTGGACAACAGAACTAAATCCTTTTTCAACTAAATATGCTGATGGGAACGAGATGAGAAGTGGTTCAGTTTTTCCCCACAGTTGTGGATAAGTGTCCATAATCTTCACCCAGCCTAACTCGTAACCGCTCTGCTTGAAAATGATTTTCACCTCACAGTCATACTTCAGATCTAGAAACTCTGTCTGCAAAGAGTTATCAAGCTTATTCACAGCTTCAAATGAAAATGGATCTAGAATCCAATCCGGAATTTGTAACTTGGTCAAATCTTCAAATCTTGATTCCATGTCAGTTTTTATCTGGTCAAGGTGATCAGTAAAAATTAGGATTTTGTCTTCTGGGAGTTCAGGAGTCCCGTTAGCTGACACTGAACACTTTTTAAGGGTCGGAAACTGAATCAGCTCTTTACGGCCAATATTTACCTTGTGAATATCAAACTTGGCGATGAATGATGAAATAATTCCTTTGGCCTTGATAAGGTTCATCTTGTTTCCTTGAAGCCTTATATTGACTTTGTTCATTTTTTCAAAAATATCTGTAAGGTACGCAAGTTCCAACTTGCGTTGCTTCAAATTCTCACTTAAATCAGGATCAGACGTGTCGAGAATCTCAGTAACCGTGTCAAATAATTCGAAGAAATGGCGCAAACAGTTTCCTTTGGAAAGCCACCTCACGGCCGTATGTAGAAGCAAGCGTTCGAATTCCTCATCATTTTCATCGCAAAGTTGTCGGAACAGACGGTCATTGAGGGAATTAGCTTTGATCTTGTTGACACCAGTAATGACCAGTTTTAGGGTTTCATGCAGGACACCACTCAATTTTTTCGCAGCTAAGTGTTGACGATGAATGACACAGTGAATAGTGATGACCTCTGGCACTTTTTCTTAAGGTGGGCTAGAAACCCAGCATGACGACCTGACATGGCAGGGGCACCGTCTGTTGAGCAAGCGCTCACGTTTGTTAGGGGAATCTCTTTTTCCTCAAAATAATCTTACACCACTTTAAAAATCGACGATCCCTTCATATCAGTGATCAAAGTTCTAGCAAACAGCATTTCCTCGGTAATTTCCTTTTGTTCATTGATAAACCTCACATAAGCTAATAAAATTGCTTTGTTATCAATCACAGTTGATTCATCAATCTGCAATGCAAATCTACTTTTTTCGCCTGGAAACAGTATTGTTGCTCAAAGGAACCAATTGACTTATCTTATTACTAGGGCCCTCGCCTAGCATGATATCAACAATTTATTTGGTAGCCGGTAAAACAAGAGTTTTGCCAACTGTGTGAGGTTTACCCCATTTAGCGATCAATAAAGAAGAAATAATAAATAAATAAATAAATATATAATATAAATAAGGAATAAAGAAGTAAGAGGCAAGAAGACCTTTGTCAAGATCGGTTGCTCGTTTTTTAAATAATTCACTCACATTAGGCCATTAATCAGCTTTAGCTTTGAGGTTTTGAAAATAACTAAGTTCTTTACTCACTTTATCACTGTGTACTCTTGATAAATGATCTTTCATTTGCGAAGGCTTCATGGCGATCACCCCCAGGTTGGGAACCACTGCTCTAAAGCATCACTCTTGTGTTAGACTGTTTTGTTGGTGATGAAAATATTGGGGTTCGAGTCCCAGTCAGGTGTACTGAGGGTGATTTTTCCCAAATAGTTTCCCACACAAATGTAGGTACAATTCCTATAAAATTTGAAATTCATATTACTTATTCCACTAGCAGAATTAATATACTATGTGTATATATTTCAAACAGATAGTAAGCATGGAGTTATTATATATATAGAGGGGCTATCTTGACACACAATTGAAGCCAATCTTGACTCGGGGAATGTTGGGGTGAGGATTTCTTAACAAACAGTCATATGCATGAGTCTGTGCCTTTGGATGCCACATTAGGTAGGAAAAGCATAATTACAATGTAATTATCGTAGTCCAGTTTAATTTTACTTTATTATGTAAAGCATTGTAAAGCATGGTAAAGCAGTGTAAACAACTAGAACATAATATTATTTTCATGATTATATAGACCAATACGTTATACAACTTATATGTTATAGATTTAATGTACTCAATAAACCGAGAAAGAAATTAACAAGTATTTTACAATTTCCCCCTTCCCAAACGAAATTATTCTGTGCTTAACAGTTACTATTCTCACAATTTACTAAAGTGAGATAATTTTAATTTACTAAGTTACCACAAAGCTAATATGAGTTAAAAAAAAAGACTACAATACTCAAATAATGATTATATATCAATTTTAGATTGAACACACTATAATTTTAAAAGAAGTAATTAATATTAGCGACAACAATCTAGATTTTAGACTGGTTTGCATTTTCAGACGCTTGTTATTAGCCGAAATACAAGGGGTTTTTTTTACATAAAAATAACGCAAATTTATTCACATTTACACCTTGCTCACAAAAAGTATCTAAAAGCTCTCAATTCGGGGTTTAATTCGAGTGAACCGTGTCCCTTTTCTCTTTATGTTTCCCATGTTAAACCGGCCATACTATACCATACAGCGGCTCGACACATCCCTGCATGAGGGGGCGTGGCTGGCAACACTACAGCATAGGATGTCCTCTCCACATATATAATACCTCCATGGTAGTAAGATACTGTGAAAATATGAGAATGTATCGGTGTCGCTTACGTGGGTATGACCGGTGGCATGCCAGGGGTGTTGAGCCAAAGCTCCCAGTCAAACGACTTGAGATCTTTGTTGTCAGGGAAGTACTCATTGAGGTACTTGATGAAATCATTGGTCACGATGGATTGATGCTTGAAGTGATCCAGGTAGTCCTTGAGGAATGGGTCAAACACTTCTGTCGACATAGAAGCAGGTTTTCCATCAGGACAGCGAGATAAGGTGTGTGTCCTTCAAAACATATTTTAAGGATATTTGAGATTTCAAGATTTTAAAAGAAAATTTAGAATATAAAAATATTTATATATTAGGGGACTGTGGGATAAAGTATTTTTTTTAAATTCGGGTCCATCTCGAGCTCAGATTGAAAAAATATATCATTTAAAAGCTTAATTATGTTATTAATATAAAATATGCTTAAGATAGTGCTAAAGTGGACTTCTAAATCAAATTCTGTAAGAAATACTCCTTTACAACACATATTTACAACAAGAAACTTCCATTTCATAAATATTATTTGGAATGGCATACATTTTATTTTGATTTGTGCAAACAATTACTATAGCCTAGCTATTTATTTAATCCATCAAAACCTTAAAAGTTAACATCGTCCTTATGAAGGAATCATTATCCTTGTAAACAGTTTCCAGCCGAGTCTGTTTGGAGCATAGACCTCTCCAACGCCTCCTTCTCTCCTCTCTCCTCCACATTATCCTTGTAAACAGTTTCCAGCCGAGTCTGTTTGGAGCATAGACCTCTTCAACGCCTTCTTCTCTCCTCTCTCCTCCACATTATCCTTGTAAACAGTTTCCAGCCGAGTCTGTTTGGAGCATAGACCTCTCCAACACCTTCTTCTCTCCTCTCTCCTCCACATTATCCTTGTAAACAGTTTCCAGCCGAGTCTGTTTGGAGCATAGACCTCTTCAACGCCTTCTTCTCTCCTCTCTCCTCCACATTATCCTTGTAAACAGTTTCCAGCCGAGTCTGTTTGGAGCATAGACCTCTCCAACACCTTCTTCTCTCCTCTCTCCTCCACATTATCCTTGTAAACAGTTTCCAGCCGAGTCTGTTTGGAGCAGAGACCTCTCCAACGCCTTCTTCTCTCCTCTCTCCTCCACATTATCCTTGTAAACAGTTTCCAGCCGAGTGTTTGGAGCATAGACCTCTTCAACGCCTTCTTCTCTCCTCTCTCCTCCACATTATCCTTGTAAACAGTTTCCAGCCGAGTCTGTTTGGAGCAAGACCTCTCCAACGCCTTCTTCTCTCCTCTCTCCTCCACATTATCCTTGTAAACAGTTTTCAGCCGAGTGTTTGGAGCATAGACCTCTCCAACGCCTTCTTCTCTCCTCTCTCCTCCACATTATCTTTGTAAACAGTTTCCAGCCGAGTCTGTTTGGAGCATAGACCTCTCCAACGACTTCTTCTCTCCTCTCTCCTCCACATTATCCTTGTAAACAGTTTCCAGCCGAGTCTGTTTGGAGCAGAGACCTCTCCAACACCTTCTTCTCTCCTCTCTCCTCCACATTATCCTTGTAAACAGTTTCCAGCCGAGTCTGTTTGGAGCATAGACCTCTCCAACGCCTTCTTCTCTCCTCTCTCCACCACATTATCCTTGTAAACCGTTTCCAGCCGAGTCTGTTTGGAGCATAGACCTCTCCAACGCCTCCTTCTCTCCTCTCTCCTCCACATTATCCTTGTAAACAGTTTCCAGCCGAGTCTGTTTGGAGCAGAGACCTCTCCAACACCTTCTTCTCTCCTCTCTCCTCCACATTATCCTTGTAAACAGTTTCCAGCCGAGTGTTTGGAGCATAGACCTCTCCAACGCCTTCTTCTCTCCTCTCTCCTCCACATTATCCTTGTAAACAGTTTCCAGCCGAGTCTGTTTGGAGCATAGACCTCTTCAACACCTTCTTCTCTCCTCTCTCCTCCACATTATCCCTGTAAACCGTTTCCAGCCGAGTCTGTTTGGAGCAGAGACCTCTCCAACACCTTCTTCTCTCCTCTCTCCTCCACATTATCCTTGTAAACAGTTTCCAGCCGAGTCTGTTTGGAGCATAGACCTCTCCAACACCTTCTTCTCTCCTCTCTCTCCACATTATCCTTGTAAACCGTTTCCAGCCGAGTCTGTTTGGAGCAGAGACCTCTCCAACACCTTCTTCTCTCCTCTCTCCTCCACATTATCCTTGTAAACAGTTTCCAGCCGAGTCTGTTTGGAGCAGAGACCTCTCCAACCTTCTTCTCTCCTCTCTCCCTCCACATTATCCTTGTAAACAGTTTCCAGCCGAGTCTGTTTGAGCATAGACCTCTCCAACGCCTTCTTCTCTCCTCTCTCCTCCACATTATCCTTGTAAACAGTTTTCAGCCGAGTGTTTGGAGCATAGACCTCTCCAACGCCTTCTTCTCTCCTCTCTCCTCCACATTATCCCTGTAAACAGTTTCAAGCCGAGTGTTTGGAGCAGAGACCTCTCCAACGCCTTCTTCTCTCCTCTCCCCTCCACATTAGCCTTGTAAACAGAGCATTGGCGTACTAAGCCAAAGGTCCCGGGTTAACTTCCCGTGTCCTGATGAAATTTTTCAATTTTCAGAATATGATATCTAGATGGAGAGTTCCTCACTATTTGATTCTTTTATTCAGTGTAAACTAACCTTAGTATACCAGACCAAAATTTAAATTCTGACCTCCTTGTGTGAGATTATATCTCATTGAGGACAACAATTTTTCTCTTTTTAGATCAAGTTTTTTAATATACGCATGGAAGGCCGGAGGTAAAGAAATACATAGGGGCTTGCAAAACAGGACTGGAGTCGGAAGCAGTTTTGATCGAAGTCAGTAAAAATGTACCAGCTCCAACTATGGCTTCAAAATAAAAACTTATACTACTATAACAATATGATAAAATATATACTTCTAACTTTATACACTTTTTATCTTTTAGGACCAATAATTTTAATTTTGATAAACAAGTATATTAAAATATAAATTAACACCTTACATTGCTGTCACTGCACAGTGATGGCTGCTCAGAACAACTCCACAAGGTTCCAGTTGGGCAACTTAAGAGTAACCTTGGCAATCCCTCTCACTAAGTTTTGAATTCTTCCGTAACACTGCCCGTTACAAATGGAACTGACCAACTCCTGCCACTCATAGAGTAAGGAAGTGTGAGGGGGTGGGAAGTCCCAAGCTACCCAATAAGGTATCGGTTATCGAATGATGGGGGTTGGTGGCCTGAGAAACCAAGGGTATGACTGTGGTGGGTTAAGGAAACCTCGAGGCCTAGTGTGGGTGCAGATTATGGCATTGGGTGTTTTACCACGGCTAAAGAGCCTCCGGACATGTCAGTCCATTTAAGAGGGAAGGCAATGAGATTGTTACCATACACTCTCTCTACCCAGGTTTTATTCTATCGGAACTCATAGGGAGGGAACTTAACAAACATACAACTCAACTCCCTAAAAGAGGAAAACAATAAATGGGAAGTTTTGTTTCACATTTCAGCCCCTCCCCCTTGCTGAAGAATTATAACTGAATGAAACCTATGTTGGGAGATTGGGTGATATCAATTGTTTTTAAACAGAAAGTCATTCATTACCTCTTTGTCCAGTGGAAGCAGTGGAAAGTGTGAGTTGTGTGAGATTATGTAGTTAGTGTTTAGAACAGGGTGATTTGATTTTGAGAGTGAAGAGACAAGGAAACAAGGTTACAAAACACATGCTCCAATCATCGTGCTTAATTCTCCAGTTTGCCTCTTATTCTATGCCTTTTCAGTATATGCAGTTAAATAACTCAAATTCACTAATATTACTTTTTTTGCGGGGGAAGGGAGAATCTTTGCATTTTTCCCATTTCCCAGCTCTTAGAGATTCTGTTTTCCTGATTCTCCAGGTGATAACTGACAACAATAACTGTGCAATACCCGAGCCCCCGAGAAGTGTCTCCAGATGGAAGAGAATGGTGTGCCCCTTCTCGTAAGGACAGGTAGAGAAGGCATCATCAGGGTGTACTCCTTTCAGATTCGGGACCAAGCATGTTGTGGGGTCGTCCTTCTTACGAGCCTCAATCTGTGGTAAATTCCAACAAACTGCATAAAAAGCATCATGAAAAAAATAAAGACAGCTCAAATTTACTTTTTCTTGAGCCCAAATCTTAGAAAACATTAATCCTAAGAAATTGATTTATTTACATAGGCTTGAATCTGAAATGTTTTTGGATTCTTGAATATCTTTAAGGATTTGAAGGAACCATTTCTGGATAAAAATGATAGTTTTAAATAGATATGTCACAACTCCTGTTTTTATCAAAACCAATTTTTAAATTTTAATCACGATTTTTCAATTCTCAATTCCTTAATATTTAAAATCTCACTCTTTAACTCATATTCAAATATGTTTAACAATGAATGAGGAGCTCCAATGGCTAATTGATCGCACAACAATGAAAATCAAAAATAAGAAGAGCTAAATTAATTAAATGAAAATTGATTGAAGAAAGCCCATCTAGGGGAAGAGTAAAAAATATCATAATAATCTAATGTACGAATGTTACATCTATTCTTCTTCCTTTATTTTGTCTTCTGGAGTAGAAGTAGTCATACACACAATTAAACACAAAGTTTTAATATTTTGGCATTGTCATCTTTATAAAAAAAAATAGGGAAACAGATAAGAAAATCACTAGCCTAATCCATGTTGAATTAGTATAAGAGTTTGATATGATGAGTACTTTGTGTTTAAATTTGTGTAATCTGTGACTGTGTCATTCTAGAAACCAGAAGAAAGGAAGACTGTTATATTTGTGAATTGGGTTATCCCAACATTTTTTTTTCTCTTTCCATAGGTGATTTTTCTTCACTCAATTAGTTTAACTTTCCTTACCAATTCTCACTATTGTATAGTCTCGTTAAAATATTCTATTCTATGTATATAAAGGTTAAGGGGCTTTAATTTTTCTTTTTTAATATATGAGTTAAGAAATTAAAATTTGGCAGGAAGGTAAAAGAGACCACTCCTAATAATCATAAAAGTCTGAAAACTTGAATTTTTAGATGAGACTACAGGAAATATGGGGCTGGGATGGAGTGGGGAGAGTGTCATAGAAAATTAAAATTTGACAAGGAGGTAGAAAGACAGCTCTAGATAACAATTTTTCCATTTAATTTATTTGAGGTATTTAACTTGCAGTTTCTGAACTGACTGATTATATCGACAAGTGACTTATTAACTAACTTAAATCTATAACAGACACAACATCCAGCCCCTAACCATTAATTTATACAGATAACCAAATAAGTCTTGAAATTTAAAATTCGACCTCCAAGGGAGGTAACAGGGGTTGAATGTTTTCAAAATTTTACTAATGTATCTTTTGAATCAGTGAACATTGAGCCCTGAAATTTAAAATGAGGATTTCTTTCTAAAATTGAGTGAGACCTTTTGCGGGCTTTTCAAGTTTATTCCCCTAAGAGAAGGGAGAAGGACAGAAAGGTATGGGACTCGCTGTCTGACTCATATCCGTATTTCCTCAGCACCTGGGCCTGTAAACTTGAAATTTTGTTCAGCAGGAAGGTAGAGTGATTTCTCCATACAGACAGAAAAATCTAATTTAATAGTTAAGACTTAGATAGATTGCTCTAGAGCAGTGGTTCCCAACCTGGGGGCGATCGCCCCCAAGTGGGCGATTTGGATTATCAGGGGGGCAATAAATAAGTGGGGGGCGATGAGTATTCAAAGGAGGAAAAATTAAAATAGTACTGTACAGTGGAAGTTGCCGGGTAGCACGAGTCACTGGCTATTCTCAGCCGGCGAGTTCACAGCACTCACCCCTCTTCACAGTGCCCATCTGTTGTTGCTCAGCGCGGCCGACTGGTGGCTCAACCCCCTCCCCCTCCTGCCAACACAACACACTTGCCATTGACCTACATTCGTCTTCAGTCTTCACTAGCCTTTGTGTGCCTCACCATCAGTTTTTGTGCGTGTCTTTTCTGTTTTTTGTGCGTTTGTTCTGAAGTGTAGAAGTTCATGCACAATGTATTCAAAAAAGAAGAAGTGTCGTCAATACTCAGCTGAGTATTTAAAATTCGGTTTTATCACGTCACCGCAAAATGTGCAGTTTCCACATTGTCTTTTGTGCGATAAAACATTTACTAGTAATGAAGCCATGAAGCCTTCGCGAATGAAAGATCATTTATCAAGAGTACATAGTTATAAAGTGAGTAAAGAACTTAGTTATTTTCAACACCTCAAAGCTAAAGCTGTTAAACGGCCTGATGTGAGTGAATTATTTAAAAAACGAGCAACCGATCTTGACAAAGGTCTTCTTGCTTCTTACGGGGGTGTCTTTATTGATCGCTAAATGTGGTAAACCTCACACAATTGGCGAAACTCTTGTTTTACCGGCTACCAAAAAAATTGTTGATATCATGCTAGGCGAGGGCCCTAGTAATAAGATAAGTCAATTGGTTCCTTTGAGCAACAATACTGTTTCCAGGCGAAAAAAGTAGATTTGCATTGCAGATTGATGAATCAACTGTGATTGATAACAAAGCAATTTTATTAGCTTATGTGAGGTTTATCAATGAACAAAAGGAAATTACCGAGGAAATGCTGTTTGCTAGAACTTTGATCACTGATACGAAGGGATCGTCGATTTTTAAAGTGGTGTAAGATTATTTTGAGGAAAAAGAGATTCCCCTAACAAACGTGAGCGTTTGCTCAACAGACGGTGCCCCTGCCATGTCAGGTCGTCATGCTGGGTTTCTAGCCCACCTTAAGAAAGAAGTGCCAGAGGTCATCACTATTCACTGTGTCATTCATCGTCAACACTTAGCTGCGAAAAAATTGAGTGGTGTCCTGCATGAAACCCTAAAACTGGTCATTACTGGTGTCAACAAGATTAAAGCTAATTCCCTCAATGACCGTCTGTTCCGACAACTTTGCGATGAAAATGATGAGGAATTCGAACGCTTGCTTCTACATACGGCCGTGAGGTGGCTTTCCAAAGGAAACTGTTTGCGCCGTTTCTTCGAATTATTTGACACGGTTACTGAGTTTCTCGACACGTCTGATCCTGATTTAAGTGAGAATTTGAAGCAACGCAAGTTTGAACTTGCGTACCTCACAGATATTTTTGAAAAAATGAACAAAGTCAATATAAGGCTTCAAGGAAACCAGATGAACCTTATCAAGGCCAAAGGAATTATTTCATCATTCATCGCCAAGTTTGATATTCACAAGGTAAATATTGGCCGTAAAGAGCTGATTCAGTTTCCGACCCTTAAAAAGTGTTCAGTGTCAGCTAACTCCCATAAGACAAAATCCTAATTTTTACTGATCACCTTGACTATTTAAAAACTGACATGGAATTAAGATTTGAAGATTTGACCAAGTTACAAATTCCGGATTGGATTCTAGATCCATTCTCGTTTGAAGCTGTGAATAAGCTTGATAACTCTTTGCAGACAGAGTTTCTAGATCTGAAGTATGACTGTGAGGTGAAAATCATTTTCAAGCAGCGAGGTTACGAGTTAGGCTGGGTGAAGATTATGGACACTTATCCACAACTGTGGGGAAAAACTGAACCACTTCTCATCTCGTTCCCATCAGCATATTTAGTTGAAAAAGGATTTATTCTGTTGTCCAGCTCCTCACAAAACAAAGAAATAAGTTGGACATTTGCCTCAAAGGAGACTTGCGCCTGAACTTGACGAACATAAAGCCGGATATTCAAGCTTTAACTGAAATCTACCAAGCACAAGGCAGCCATTGAAAAGGTAAAATAAAACAATAACAAAGTTTTAAAACTTTCATTTATTTTTTCAAATTTTAACTGTCAACTTTCTTAATTTTTTCCAGATTCCAATTTAAAAATGAAAACATGTACTCCTGTTTTTTAAATGTACATCAATAATCTTAGGTAATTATTTCACTTCTTTGTTATTTAAAAAAATCTGTAAAAAATGTACATTTTTTTCCTATTTTATTCAAGAGTGATCAGATAAAGCTACTTTGGTTGTTTTTATATACGGTAGTAAAATTGTTTATAATAATAAAACTGCTTTATTATTTACACTTTACCTCAAATTAAAATTAGGCATACAATGAAAATGAAAAGGGGGCGATAGGTGTTAGTCAACCTTCAGAAAGGGGAGATGGGCCACAAAAGGTTGGGAACCACTGCTCTAGAGATATATAAAAATAATTAAATACTATAATTTAAACCGTTTATAAGTTGGTAGATATATTCAGTGAAATTACATTCAGAATGTATGATTAGGCTTACTTCAGGTGGAAAAACATATTCTCAAGTATAAACAATTAACGTGAAATTAAAAATGCATCAACAACTTGACTAAACACAAGTTTCAGACAAGTCTAAAATAAATGTGTACATGTTAAAAATGTTATTTACAGATGTACAATATGGTATAGACAAAACAATTTTCCTTCAAATATGTTGAGAGGTAAAAGTATAAAATTTTAATTTATGGTTAACACCTAAATTATAACCACTTACTTTCAATCACTTTTAGAATGTTTTCTAAGATATTAGAACAATTTAAACTTGGGAAATTTAAAATGGGGCTCCAGGAAGTGTGGGGCTTATGATTATAAAAAAAAAAACTTTTATATGAGTTATAAAATTAAAATTTGGCAGACAAGTAGAGAGACAGCTTCAAATAACCAAATAAAACTTAAAATTTGAGATTTTTAAAAATGAAGTGGAAAAATTTTGGGTGGGGTGTCAAAAATTTCTAACAGTAAACAATTACTTCCCAGTATGGCATACAACTGCAATTCACCAAGAAGGTATAGAAACCATTCCAAATAACCATAGAATACTGAAGATTTTAAATGTAGAAAATGAGGAAGGGGGAGGGAGAATAGAAGGGAGGTGTAAAATAAAAGGAAAACAAACCTTTTGGTGAGGCAAAAAATCCAAATTTTTCAGGAATGTAAAGGGATTACTCCAATAACAAAGTCTTAAATATTTACTATTTAGAAAGTGGTTTAAAGGATGAGCATTAGTAGCTTAAAATATTTTCTTAAATTATAAAATATTCTTTTTGTCATGGAAGAAAATTTAAATTTGCCCAAGTTTGTAAAAGGACTATACACAATAACCCTAAAAGGAGGAAAGTTTTGAATTGAAAAATAGAGGACAGGAGATAGCTAATAAAATAGACAAAACATCTCAATGTGGTACAAAATTTGATATTTGTATGGGTAGATGAGATAAAATATTAAAATATTAAAATAAACGAGTATAAAAACTAAAGCTTATCGTAATGGGATTCATTATCATTGAAATAACAAAGATAAAAATCAAAGGATAAATTAGCACCTAACTCTCAGTAACATAGAAATTAAAATAAATAAATTCTAGTGATTTAACTTGTTGAACCATGATGCTATTTGGAAAACCATGGTGCTTAGTATGCAATATGTTTCTTTAACAGAGGATTTTATTTATTTGTGCTCTTTGGTAAACTGAAGTGTTCCTTTATCTAAAATATTACTGTAACAAAGTCTATTAGTTCGTTTATCTTATTTATGATCATGCCTAGGTAAATGTTGTATCATTAATGGGCTGTGTTTGTTTGTGCACCTAGTTTGTGAATAAGATAATATTTTGTCATTGTAACACTAATGAATTTAATCGACCCGTGTTGAAACACTACGGATTAATTCCCTGATATAATAATGCTGTGACAATGTTTAGGTTGTCTATAGCTCCGTGGTCAAGCACCTATCATCACTGTATGGAAAAGATACCGTTTAACCAGCTGTCTATAGCTCCGTGGTCGAGCACTAATTAAATTGGTATAATTAATGTAAGAAAGAGAACTGTTGATGGCTGTTTATTCACACATGGTTTATTTAAATGACATCTGTTAATTACTTATAAATACTCCAATTAAATGCTCTATATCAATGCACACTTGTGATATTAATGTAAGTTATTTTATACTGTGTTAGACTGTGACTGCCAGTATGTGGCTCTGACTGACTTGTGCGTGTGGATGGATCCCTGGTGTGGATGTTTGGATGTCACTGCTTGTGTGTCGCTGTTTGGGATGCCTGGCTGATATGCACAAACGGTTTTATATGACATATCCCTTGCATCTTTCTCCCTTCGTCCACAGTGTAAAAACTAACTAATAATAAGAGTCCTGGCCACAGGGGGGACTCATTGCTAAATTTCGGATTTATAGGACTTTAAAAGTGTTCAAACAATTCAAGCAAAAGGAATTTGGAAGGAAGGACATGACCTTTCCTTTATATATAAGACTAGCAGTTTGACCTGTTTCTTCGCACGGCTAAACAGCATCAAAATTATATCAAATTAGAACGTTCAACATCTGGCTGCCCACTTTTTGATGGTTCCTCGTTGTACATTCTTAAGCTAACCATGGCAATTACAAACCAATCATGCTAATTAATAAAGTAAAATAAATCAAATATTGGTTTGGATCAATCCAAAATATATAAAAAGTCATGGATGAAGGTAGTTTTTCTTTCAAGTAACATATGTAGAGTATCTTTTTATGATTCATCCATGAAGAAACACGCTCTTCTCAGAAATAATGTGAAAAGGATTCCTGTTAAAGGAACAACTCCACAGGTGTTGTGAAAGCTAGCTTCTTATTGGTATAAGGAATTGGCGTCTTTGCCAAATACTGTGGAGTTGTTCCTTTAACAGGAATCCTTTTCACATTATTTCTGAGAAGAGCGTGTTTCTTCATGGATGAATCATAAAAAGATACTCTACATATGTTACTTGAAAGAAAAACTACCTTCATCCATGACTTTTTATATATTTTGGATTGATCCAAACCAATATTTGATTTATTTTACTTTATTAATTAGCATGATTGGTTTGTAATTGCCATGGTTAGCTTAAGAATGTACAACGAGAAACCATCAAAAAGTGGGCAGCCAGATGTTGAACGTTCTAATTTGATATAATTTTGATGCTGTTTAGCCGTGCGAAGAACAGGTCAAACTGCTAGTCTTATATATAAAGGAAAGGTCATGTCCTTCCTTCCAAATTCCTTTTGCTTGAATTGTTTGAACACTTTTAAAGTCCTATAAATCCGAAATTTAGCAATGAGTCCCCCCCCCCAATACAACCAGAAAAGTCTAAAAACAAGAAATTTATAACTGTAGCACTGAGAATTGGGGGGAGGCGGACGGGGGCGGACGGGTTAAGAAAATATCTATTATGTAAAGTAGCTTATTGAAATATGGCAGGTGGCTAGAGGTACCATTCCAAATAATCAAAAGCTCTTAAAATTTGCGATTTAAAAGTTGTAATTGGTAAAATGGGGGAGTGGGGGTCTTTAAACTTTCAAAACTAAAAACAATAGAAATACTTACTTACAAGGGTGGTACAAAACATGACGGGGGGTTTAAGGGACCACTCCAAATAACAAAAAAGGTCAGATGATTTCAAATTTTAAAATGTAATTCTGGATAAAGGAAGGGCATGTTAACATAAAACCACATTTTAGGTGAGATGTCGAACTAACATTTTTCAGGAAACTAATGGGACTACTCCAAAAACCTAAATAATTCTTAAATGTTATAGATATTTTTAATTGGGTGGTTGAAGAAATGAGGGAGGGGGCTTTTAAATTTCAAAACTAATTAAAAACTATTTCTTAGTGGGATAAAAGATTTAAATTTGTTCTTAAAACCATCCCAAACACTTTTTTTTTCTAAATTAAGTACTTGAAACACAGAGAGATGACTATAAGTCATTCACGAGCTAAGTTTACCTGGATGACAGCTCGAAATGTTACTAGAAGTAATCCCTAATATATCACTACGCCAACAGCTGACATTTTATCACTTTGGATGACTGTAATGAAAACAGATGGTAATATATTAAATGTGATAGTTTAAGGCCCTGCCTACCCATAAATGCACGGTTCTAAACAAAGAATTTAGAACAAAAATAATTTAATAATTCAACCTTGTTGTTTTTTATTTATTTTAGTAACATATCTGGGCATCTTTCATAATTCTTATGGAATTTTCAAACCATGCTAAAAATAGTTATGAAATATTTTCATTAAAATGTTTCCATTTCAATGCATTTTAAATGGGAAAACAAAATTATTAATGGATTTATTTATTTCTTGTACAATTAAGCTAGAGTGTTTGTTTATAACATACTATTTAATGAATAATTTCTTTTTCTTTTTAGACATATTTTTTAATTTGTTAGCTTCAATAATCACGACGATATTGAGCTCTAACGACTCCCAAGTCGACTCTCTAGTCAAATACATGGTTTTAAATACAACTTTTCCTTCATGCAACTAGTTATCATAGCTGATAATAAGTGCCGTTAGTATGATCATTACCCATTTACAAGATAGTATCGTTTTGGCAAGCGTTGGCTAACCTGCTGTATCGGAATGCAGCGGCAGTGGAGGGTTAAACTAATCTCTGTGACCTTCTTGAGTCAAAGAAACATTAATTACCAGTACGTTTAGGATAAGAAGGGCCAATGTCCAATTATGAAGATTTGCGTAATTAAATATAAACAATTAACATCTTAATATATTCAGTAACTAAAATACTCACAAGTCTTCCTGCTGTGTGAATAAATATAGTTGGTCCCTAGTTACTTCAATGAGAGTATTACTCTAGTGATACATTATTTTCAAAGAAAAAGCGACATGCTTCTCCATACTCAAGTTTTATGACATTAGCCCTTATTTAACTGAGACAGTAAAACATGTAAAATTCTTCACTCTTATCTTATATTCTTTCTTGAGTTTCTCATTCTTTAGCACTACACGTTGTAATAATAAGTGTTAATATTCAAAGTAAATGAAAACTACTGTACATTGAATTTTTAATCCACTATTATAATAAATAAAAATAAACATTCCTGCTCATATCAAACATAGTTATTTTAAATAAAGTTTGGTTAAATGTAATTTGGAGACGTTCTCAGTATAATTTTATATACTAGTTTTTATTTACGGTCCTAGGATTTGACTCTCATTGGACTTTGGAATAAGTTATTTTCAAAAGTTAATGAACGAAGTTTTTGGTAGTCAAGATGTGAAAATGTTAATTTTATTTTATTAGCGTTTAATGTGATTACTTTTAATTTGAACCTGTTGCATTCTCGCAGTTTGTGCGCTCGTTTTGGAAGAAATGTATCGAATCCCGAACAATAAGTACCCACGTGATTACTTTTTTATATAATTAACATATGTGACCTTTTTGCTTCGAACAAATCCAATGGATTGTATAAATTTTGAGTGGAGAAGTATTTACAAAATATTATTTTATATCCTTGTGAATAACAAGTTTATGAAGAAAGGGCGCACAAAGAAAATCAAAGATATAATTGATTATTTAACTCTTGTAGTAAAGGGTAAGTTTTTTTTAATGGTATGCATATTACTGGCGCTTAGGCTACTGATATCTACTAATTTAAGTACAATGGATGAGCAGCGATACTATTTTATTTACTGTAGAAATAATATCAAAAATTAAGATACAAATAAATACTTCTATATAACAATGCAGCGATTATTCTGATATTTCAAGTACTTTTTTTTTTAAAAGAAAAGTTCTTAGCTGAAAGTAAATGTTACTAACACTCTGTAACGCACTTATTGTATTTCAAAATCTCTTGTGCCTTGGCCGAGTTCGTATCACGCTAGTACTAAGTAAATTTCAACCTAACAGGGAATCGAACTAGTCAAGTTATTGAGCTGATTAATTTACGCACTCAGTAGCCAGTACATAGCACTTTAGCAATATTGACCACGACATGAAAGCCGATGATAAGTAAATAATATATTTAAAACCATTAAATATAATGAACTTTTGTGTTCCCTATGCCATAAAGTAGTAAGTATTTGATACCCGACCGCCTCTGTTGTATAGTGGTCAGATTTACTGGCTTCAGATACTGAAAGTCCCAAGTTCGATCCCAGTGCCCTAATTCTGCCTGTGAAACAGGGGGCTGAAACGGAACCAAATCAACCTCGTGCGGACAAATGAGATAATTAATGAATAAGTAGCACTTCATCTAGAAAACGAATAAAGTTCTGGAGGGCTCGTTGTGCTAACCAAAATGGCACCCCAGCTTGAAAATTTTGGCACTATCTTTGCCAAATTCGGGAGCCCTCGTTTTTTTACCCTTCAGGGACCCATGGGGAAAATTACCAGTTTAAACCTACCCAAAAGGATAAAAAATTTTCCCAAAAACTTTTTTTTCTGGAAAATTTTTAAATCCTATAGATGTTTGAAAACGAAACACCGTATTACTAACAATACCCTTTATGGCTATGGTTAAGGGGTTTTAGGGTTAAATTTTCCTGTGATAGCGGGCACTTGGGGGGAAAATCCTGTGTCTATTGAGGGATTTTTCAAAATTTTTTTCCCCATCTTCCCAAAAAAAAATGCTGGTAATAACCTCTAAAAATTTTTCCTCATTACCCCCCAATTAATTACAAATTTCTAAACAGAACAGGGATTGACTGAATACATAATAAAAATAACAGGTTTTTAATCAAAAATTTTTATAGTCTTCGAAAGAAATGCTTTAAAATATTTATTCTCCTTACCTTTAAAAAATTTTTAAAAAATTACCAAAAAAGTCCCAAAATTTTGCCATTAAATTTTTTTATTTTTATTTTTCCTGCTTACAATAACCAAATAAATGACACAAAAATCGAGGCACAACTCAATCGATGGTTATTTTTATATTATAAAAAAACCCTTCAAAAATAAGTTATTTTAAATTTTACCTTAAATACTTTTTTCTCTGAAAAATAAGGTACATTTTTTTTTATCACTACCCTCCCCGATTTTTTTTGAAAAAAATTTCAATGTGGTACAACACATTAACCTGGACCGGGCCTTTAACTAATTACCAAAAGGGGTCGGGTAAAAAACTACGAACAGTCAAAATTTTTGGCATAAAAAATTAAAAGGGTAAATACTTACCTGATCACCATTTTGATATCAATTTACCAAAATTAGGGGTACAAAACTTATTTTTTACAAAACGGTACAAAACATACAAAACTTGGGCACAAAAAATTCAAAAGTGGTACAACACTTTAAACCTGGCCCATTTTGATACAATTACGAAAATGATAGGGGTACAAAACTTTTTTGTTTTACAAAACGGTACAAAACATTCAAAACTTGGCACAAAAAAATTAAAAAAAAAAGGGGGTACAACCGCTTTCCCTGATCGTGGTTCTCTTTTTGAATCTAATTAAAAAAAAGGGGTACGGAAAAATATTTTTTCTTTTGTACAAAACGACAAAACTATACAAAATTTTGGCATCAAAAAATTAAAATTTTAAAAAAGTGAAAAAACCTTAAAATTGAGTCCCCCTTTTTGTATGCAAAATTTACTCAAAATGTACGGATAAAAAAAATTTTGGGCATAAAAAAATTTCAAAATTCAAAAGTAACAACTGCTTAACCTAAATCCATTTTGAATGCAATTACTAAAAAAGGGGTACGGACAAAAATGGAAAAACTAGTAAAAATTTGGTATAAAAATTCAAAATTTAAAACAATAAACCGGGATCACCACGTTGATATGCTAATTACTCAAATGGGTACAAAATAGTAAAATTTTGGCAGGAAAATATTCAAATGGTACAACAATTAACCGGGTCACAACTTTGATATGCTAATTACTCAAAAGGGGGTACGGGTACAAAAATTTATTTTTTTACAAAAGGGTACAAAACTAGTACAAAATGGCATAAAAAAAATTTTCAAAATGTACAACACATTAACCTGGGCACCACTTTGTATGCTAATTACTCAAAAGGGTACGGTACAAATTTGGCAAAAAAAAGGTTAAAATTTTTAAAAGGGTACTACGTTATAGCACATTTAAAATAGCTTTTTTTTCTCCAAGGTAGTATCTTGAGTTTTTCTCCCCACGTTTTTCAACGGTCGCCTACACACTTTACGGCCCACACTTTTTTCCTTCAAATTTTTAAAAAAAGTTTGCTTGCCCTTTACGAACCGCGGGTCGCCATCTCCCAATTTTTTAACAAAACATATTCTGCCCAAACCCGATGCGAATCCCCCAGTTTTTAACTTAGCAACCATTATTTTAAGCTAAAACTCAAAACCCCCAAGGGGGGGGGACAGGGGCTTAAAACCCCAAAATTTTCCAATATTTTTTTATAAATTTATTTGAGGGCAAACAAAGTTTATTTTTTGTTTTATTTTCCCCTTTTAAAAAAATTTAAAAAAAACTTTCCAAAAAATTCTAACAAAATAGCTTTTAAAAAGGCGGCGAGAATCTAAACCAATATTGAACATAACGTAAACAATTTTTTCAATGAGCAGAGCATTTTATGAAAATATTTTATTCAGTTAAAAATTTTTTAATACGATAAAATAATCTAAAATCATTTTTTTATGTAAAAAAAAATGACAAAATTTCCTTTTCCAAATAAAACGATGCCTTAATAAAAATATTGATTTGCCTAATTTTAAAAAATATAACTTCCAAAAAAAAAAAAATCTTTATTAGTTTTTTAAAAATTTTTCGGTTTTATAAAAAAAATTATTAAAAAAAAAAAATAGTATAAAAAAACTTAAGTTTTCGTTTTTTTAAAAGTAATAATAACGAAATTAAAAACTTTTACATTTAAAAAACGTGATCTTTTAAAGTTTGGGAACCAAAACATATAATTTTTTGAAAGTCACCAGAAAAACCCTTCTGAAGGGGTTTCACACCTTAAATAAATTCCCAAAACAAAAAAAATAAACACTTCCCGTAAAATATAATAAAAGAAACAAAGTGGAACAATTTTGAAATTTGAGTTTTTTTTAAAGCCAAAACCAAAATGGAAAAAGATAAAAAAAAAAAGGATTATGAAATTAAATGGAAACAATAAAAACCTTGGCTGGGAAGTCCAGCTTTAAAGGAACAAAGGAAAATTAAAGAACAATAAGAAAATAAATTTAATTTATTTCAATTTTTCAAACCCAAATTTTTACTTCACTTTTTTAAATTTAATTTATAAAATTTGTTATTTTTTAAACCCAAAACTAATGGTTTTTTTTCCTTTACTTTTCCCCTTATTAAATTTTAAGTTTTTAAATATATTATTTTAAAGTTTTTATTATATATTAAGTAATTTTTTTAATTTAATGTTTTTAACTTTTCTGTTATGTGGAAATATATTGAATTACCTAATTGACAACCTTCTAATTTACTCAACCAGGTTTTTTTTCTTTTATACCATTGATTTTTTGGACTTTATAAAAACCCCCAATTTAAAAACTTTTCCACATTGAATTCATTATTATATTTAGAATTTTTTCCTTAAAATTTCCATTATGTCTTTAAAAACTTCCTTTAGTTAAAAGTTTAAATTTTTTAAAACATTTTTAAAAGGGCAAGCGAGATAAGGGGTAAACCCCCATACACCTGAAAAGTATAAATAGGGGGAAATATGGGGTTCTATGAAAGGGTGGGTGGGCTCTAAATGTAAAAAATTATTTTAGTGATTAAAAAATTGAAATTGGAGTAAGTGGGGCCTAATAAGATATTTAATTAGTTTTAAAAATAGAAAATTTCAAAGTTAAATCAAAAATGGAGAGGGGGTTTTTCACTTTTCAAAAACTAAGAAAACTATTCCCTGTGTGGTTTAAAACAAAATTCGCAAAAGTAAATGTACTAACTAAATAACTTTAAAAAATTTAAAATTTTTAAAAAATATTTAAATGCTCTCAGGGGGGTTGGGGGGTTTTAGCAAAAAAAAATTTAGAGTAGGTAAAAAAAAATTCCGGGAATTTTTGGGGATTCTCAAAACTAAAATAATTTTAAATATTTTAGTTTCTAAATGGTATGTGAAATAATTTTTGGGTTAAAATTTCAAATTTTTAAAAACAACTTTTCACTGTGTTTTTAAGATTGAAATTTGTAAGCTACACCTCATACACTATGAAAACAAATTAAATTTCAAACTGAAAGACCAAAACGGGGAAGGGGTGCATCATCTACAAAGATTTCCATTAGCTAGTAAAATTGAATATTCTCATGTGGTAAAAATTGAAATATATACTTATACTTGAAGAACAGAAAAGGGGATAACACCTTTTATAATGAACACAATTGCTTTTACAATGAAAAGAACCAAGTTCACACTTTACACTGCTGCCATTGGACAAAGATATATAGAAATGATGTATTTCTTTGAGGTTTATAATTAGAAGGTTGTAGTAGTAGTAATGATAATAATAATAATAATAATAATGTTTTACTTTTAGTTTTTCCTATTATTTTTTTAAACAAATATTATTATTTATTATTTAATATTTGATATTATTAATGTCAATTGGTCATCATCATTATATTAGCCCCCGCGTCTTACTACCCGTTCGGGTTGTACACACTTATGCTGATGTTAATGGTATAGGTTATTGAATGAAATGGAGGACCTACAGTTTAACTGAATCCGAACCACAGTGGAGGTTGGGATTCCCCACATCACAAGTTGTGATTAATACACGTCTTTCAGAGTGAAGGAAGGTTTGGGAATCAGAAAATCTGCGCCGTAAATAGAAGAATAGGGTTACATTGCATGTTGGTTCATCATAAGGGGGTGCTGGTCAAACCAAATCATTTATAGCCTAAGTTTGACATCAATGCGAGTTTGTGAAAGTTTTTATTTTTTTTATTAGCACCGCGTCTTACTACCCATTCGGGTTATATGCACTTACGCTAATGTGTAATGGTAGGGGGATTGTGAGATGAAATAAGACCTACAGTTAACGTGAAATCCGAACCACGGGGGGGCCTGGCATTTTCCACATTCACAAGATGTCTTGTCAGAGGTAAGGAAGGGTTTGGTAATCAATAAATCTGTCCGGGGCCGAGGATTGAACCCCGGGCCCCCAGCACAGAAGTCGACACCTTACCCCTAGACCACCCGTCACCTTGTGAAAGTTAAAAAAAAATTGGCTAGCTTCACAAATTTTGAGTTTTACTTTGATTTTGCTTTCTAATTACATGGTCACAAAAAATACAATGTTCAAAATATTTGAAATAATGACATTTTTATTTTAAAATCCCCAATTTTGTTAAAAAAAAAGTGACCCGTTTGCAAATCGACCAAAAGCATTTAAAAACTCTTTCCAACATAAGATCAAAAGTTTTATTTGCATATAAATAAAACTATATCAAAATTTTTTTAATCTCTTATCACCAAATTTGGTGAGGTACTAAAAAAAACCTCATCACTTTTTATTCTAATAATTATGAACCTAAATTATTAAAAGCTACATTTTAAATTTTTTTTTTATATAAATTTTATGCTAAAGCGGAATTGACCACGAAAGCCTGACCAGTGCCCGAAGTGTATAACAAACCCCCAAATACCATCCTTACCTAACCTAATCACTATGCTAGGATTCCCCCACAGGTGGAGATAAAATTTTCCCCCCTAATTGGGACTTCTCCTTAGAAAGGACAAAAACTTAACTAACTGTACACTTGGAATATTGAAAAAAAAATAGACTATAAAATTTTACCAAAAGAAATATCCAAAAGAATTGCTGTAAATAAATTATATTTTAAATTTCATGCTTGCCAATTCCTATGGCCATATCTAAAGTGGATAACCAAAGCGTGAAATGCTGGTAAAATATATATTTTGTGCTTTAGCTAATTTCGGTGCCCAAAACTAAAGGGGTCAGTCATTTCGCAAACTGCTTGATTCGGCCTTGACCATGATATATATATTACCATCCAAACCCAATTTCCAGGACAAACTAGATTGGACTGGGCCCAAATTGATACATCTTGCACTTGTAGGTTAAACCTGTAAGCTTAGGCACAATCATAACATGTTCCCCCCCCCCCCCCTTCCCAAAATTGTTTTATCATGTGCTTTAGGAAGTTTGGGGTAGTAGGTTTGGGGGGGGGGGGTGGACGTTATATTCAAGAAAAGATTTGAAAGATAACGACATTTACGTCAGTCCTAGATTAGCTTGATTAACATTATGAAAAAGGGAGACTGACCTTGGTTACAAAGCGATTGCAAATACAAATATTTAAAAATATTGTTTTCTGACCTAAACTTGAAATTCCGTTAATGTTAGTCAATAATTTATAAACGTAATTATTAAAAACAAAAAAATTATATTAAAAATGTCATCCAAAATATGCCACCCCTAGCCCATACCTAGTGCCATAGTGTAAATCCGCTTCTCCCTTTAGATTAAATGATCTTGATAGGTTTCTTCATTTAAGATCATGTGAAAATGTTGTCACTAACCTAACCTAAAACGGTTTTGGGTCGGTAAAATTCTTCTTAACCCATATGATGAATCGACCTGGACAGTTTCATCATTCAAGTTGCGCGCAAAGTTGACAGTGCCTAACCTAAACTAACTTAACCTCACCTAATCTAAACCTGGTTTGGCTAGAAAATTTATTAGGCTATACTAATTCTCCTATGACAGGCCAAAATTTCAGGATTAATGTATTTATACCACCCCACAGACAAGTAAAAAACCGACATAAACCTTACGGGGGTTTTGCTGCGCCCCTTTTGCCAGCTTGAGTCCTTCAAACTGGGCTTACTAATGTCACTGCGGGATATCCAGGACTTACCGAATGATCCTAGTTCAAGGACTCAAGTTCCCAAAAGGTGGGGTGCAACCATTTCAACCTAAGGTTGGTGTAGGGTATATTATTCGACTGTGTACTAGGCTAAACTGGTACTCCTGGGCTCTTAGGATGTATCAATTCGGCTCGTCCGATCTAGTCTTCCTAAATCAGGTTTGACGGAAACATATAAATTACTTATTACAAAATTCACAAAACTCTGGGTCTACTTTTAATGGTTTTTAATCACGTTTATTATTTTTAAAGGATTTTAGTTAATCATCATCATCAAGATGAACAGCTTTCACCAATGGCCGGGGCTGTTTGGAAAAATTAGCCTTTCCCCCACTTTCTTTCTCCCCCATCACCTCTCCTCCTCTACACTCCCTTTTAGGTCCCTCTCCCCTTGGTTTCTTCTTGGCCGCCCGCATTTTTCCATGTCGGGCGAGTTTGGGGAACACCTCAAGTAGGGGTTTTTGCCTGCGGGGTGAAGTACAGAGGGGAATATGTGCACCCTGTGAGCGCTGTGGAAGCTGTGAAGTTCTGCAGAAACCCCACAAGTGACAGTTAGTGTCTGGTGAAGCTATGAAAGGCCCCGCAAGCCATAGTTTCTCAACCGACTGTTATATCAGACCTTGACAATTTCATGAGCAAGTTTTGAAAGAAAAAAGTATTTCACATAGGTCCCCAAGGTTATTTTAAATTCAACTTTCAACATGGGAACTGACGGGTTTTCTTTCCCCTAAAGTAGAATGTGCTAAGGCATTTTATTGCTAAATAAAATCTGTCGAAACCCGGTTGGGTTTGAACACACACACCCATCAGGGCCTGAGGTGAGCCCTTTACCAAACCATCGAGATCAACTAACTAAACAATTAAAAAAGGTAACTTTTAGTTTGGGTTTTTGTACCCCCGTTTTTGAATAGTGTCATGTAAAATATAATATTTAGTGACTCACCCCCTCCTTCAAGTCCCTTGAGCCCGCCGATAGCAGAAAGTGTCTGGGACTTATCTCCAAACATCCGTCCGAGTTTTGCGCTCCACAAACATAGTGAAGCCCTCGTTGGCGAAGTGCTCAAAGGTCTTGTGGGACCAGTTCCCTGTCCAGCTGTCGTAATTCATGTACCACCACGTCCGCTAAGGGAAAGGTCACCCGCCTGCAATAACCAACACATCACCTTTACAAAGAGTGTTTGAAAGGGGGGGGGGGGGGTTACAATGTTAAACAAAACTCTTCTATACGTTTATAAGTACTGGCATTTAACCACGAGAATCAAACATAAATGTTTCCATATCCCCCCTTTATTTACTTCAATTCCTCTCCTCTCCCTCACTTAATTTCTGTTTTGCTGCTCCAGTCTCTTTCTTGGTTTATCTTAAATTAAACATTGAAAGGAGATAGAAAGGCATGGCCCACACACAAACAAAACTGTAGGGCCCAAAGTCCCCATTAAAACACAACAAAACCATAATTATTAATTTTTGAGTACATCATCCCCAAAACAATTGTTTTTGGGGACATGGGAGAGTGGATCATGGGTTCTCTTTTTACTATCTTCATTCAATTTTGATTTTTATTACTTATTTATTTTAAATCAACTTGGAGGACCCTTTGCCAGTAGGAAGATCAAAATTTCTGGGTTTTTTAAAAAACCTTTTGATTTTCTCATCATTATTGGGGTTTTGGAAAAGTAGGTAAGGTTTTTAGGAATGATGGTTTCTGTCTTTTTTTGGGCAAAGACATAAGAAAAAATATTGTTCAAGTGAGTGTTTTGGGGGGTAAGGGAAGGGGGAGTGAACTTTTAAAGGGGGGGGATCCGCCCATCTTGTCCAATCTTGGTTGAACGGGTTTGTTTTAAAAAGCAGTTTTTGGGAGCCTAAATTTCCCCTAAAATTTTTCTCCCACCTGAAAAAAAGGTGGTTTAAGGTGAAAATGTTAGGGGCCTTTTTTAAAAATTTTTAGTCTAAGCTTCCCCTTTTCCCCTTAAATTCCAAAAAAAAATAATTTAAATGAAAAAAATTAAGAAGCTAAGGAAAATTTTTTTCCCAAAAGGGGGTTTTGGAAAAAGAAAATAAAAGCTCAAATTATGTTGTTTTTTTAAAAAGGGTCTGAACAAGAAATTTAAATTTTTTTAATTTCATGAAAAAATTATTTTTTTAAAAGGGAAAAAATTTAAAGAAACAAAATTTTTTTTATACCCTTAATCTTTTTTAAAACTGTAAGTTTCCAAAATAAAATAAAAAAATTTGGTTTTTTTCTAAAAAGAGTGGAGTAAGGTTTTTGAGGTAGGCAAAAATAAAAATAAACCTAGGTCTGAGAAAAAAATTTTATAGTTTTTTTTTTTAAAAAAGCTTTTTTTTGGAAATGAATATAAAAAAAAATTTTCTAAAAAAGGATTTTAAGTTTAAATTTAAAAAAGTTCTTGAACAAAAAAAATTTTAATGGTGTGAATTTTAATACTATTACAAAACAATCGACAATCACTACAAAAAATATTTTGTCTACAGATTTAAGGGTCCCAGGTTCAATTCCTGGCAAGGCGGGAAAAAAGTATCATTGGTGATATTTGTTTTTTACCCTTTCACATTTGGAAAAATTTTAAACGGCCGGAGATTTGGGGTTGTACTTGTCCTAGACTTAATTTAGTTTAAAAGACATAAAAAAGCACGACGGGCCCTTTAGAAAAGCCGGAAAGGGGAAAATATATGATTTTTTAAAAAACGACCCGGGGCCACAAGGTTTGGAAACAGAAAATGGAGGGTAAAAAAAAAACAACCAAACATGAATATTCAAAACAAATTCAAAAATAAAAAATGTGAGCTACAGTTTTGTCAAAATTTTCCAAAAAAATAATCAACTTTGGGCCCGTGTTCCTGGCCCTTTTCCCCTTTTAAAAATTTTTTGTTTCCTTAAAAAAAATTTTCAACCAAAAAAAAACACCCCTTGACTTTAAAAATATTATTTACACAATTTTTAATATCCAAGATTCAAAAAAAGTTTGGTTAAAAAGGTTTTTTTAAAAAGCATTTTTGATGTTTTTTTTCAGCAAACATTAAATGTTTTTCTTTTCCTTTAAAAATACCCTTCCCGGTATGAAAAATTACCAAACCCAAATACCCCAAATGTGGTTAATTTTAAATGGCGGTTTTTAAAACCCGAGTTTTTACTTTTGTTTCTGTAGTTTTAAAATAAAGGCGCTTTAATTTTGGGTACCTATCCTTTACTTAAAGGAAAAAAAGTTTATTTAAATTTTTAAAAAGCAATAATTTTAAGCAATACTAAAAAAACCCACATTGATTTTACGATTCTTATTTTAAACTTTTAAGTGAATTTTTTCCCCAAAAAATCACCCGCAAAATTATTTTTTCCTCGGGCTGGGGGTTTTAAAAAACGTTATATTTTTTTTGGGAAATTCATGATCTCGAACAAAGGGCCTAATTTTTGTTTTTAATTTAAAAAGTGGGAAAGGATAAAATTTAAAATATTTTTAATTTTTTTTGGAAAAAGGATGCATTTGGGAAAAAAAAATTTGGAAATTGTTTAAAAATTTGGGGGGAAATCTGAAATTTTTTGGGGGGAAATGGGAATTTTCTTAATTTTATATTATATAATTGAAAAAAAAGTCAGGAAAACTTTTTTAAATAAATTGCTTGTTTTTCATTGTTAGCAATCACTTTTTCCCCCCTCTCAAAAAGGTAACACCATTGTTTTTTTGGTTTTGGTAATTTTTATATGGGTTTTTTATCTAAAGCTTGGGAAACAAAAATTTTAGGGGTGTACTAATTGGGGATCGAGGGATTACTTTTTGGAAAAATTTTCAAAAAAAGTCTTTAAAATGGCCAAATTTTTGAAAAACTCTTTTTGGGGGGTTTGGCAAAACGGGGCCAAAAATTTTTTAAGGGAATCGCAAAAAGCATTCTTGAATTTAAAGGGTTTTTTCTTTTTCCTTACCCTTGTGTATTTTTGGTGATGAGTGAATTTATTTTTTTTTTTATTTTTGCCCTTTTTTTTTTTAAATTGTTGAAGGGGTGTGGTTTGTGAAAAAAATGTAGTTAAAAGGGGGTTTTAAATGTTGGGGAAAAAAACCCAAAAAGGAGGGTATTTGTTTCAAAAACCAAAAAACCCCCTTGGAATCCCGGAGGTCACCATCTGATAAACTGGTTGTTAATGGAAATAATATGGGGTTTACACAAAGAAATAGAAAAGGGAAAAGGGCATCCCCTCTTAGAGCTTTTTAAAAACCCAAAAAAGCTCAGAAAACAAAAACACAAAATCAAAGGTAAAAAGGGGAAAATTTTTAAAAAAAAACTTTTTTCTATGTAAAATTTTAAAAACTTTAATTAATTTTTTTCCAACTTTCCATTTGGTAGGTAAAGAAAACCCAAAGGTGAAAACAGGGGTTTATTTTCTTTTTTACAATTTTGAGTTGTAAAAAAAATTAAATTTTTTTCTTTTTTTACTATGAAAAAAAAGAAATTTTTAAAAAAAGAAATTAAATAATTTGGAAGAAGTTTTAAAAAGGGAAAAGGGGGGAATAATAAAGATATAAAAGGAACCAAACCCAAACAAAAGGGGTTGACACCAAGGTTTCCAAAACTTTACATTGCTCCCAAATTGGGACAAAAAGAAAATTGACAAACCCTTTTTAAAAAATTCAATCATTACCTTTTAAAATTTCACCCATAAGGGAAATTTTTCCAAACCCAAAAAAAAAAACTTTTAATTCCTTGACTTTTCCAGGGGTTTTTCCCAAGTTTAATTTTCAACTTTTTCCAGTCACTAATTTTTGCAAACATTTTTTGGGATTAAGAAAGCAATTTTAATTTAAAATTTTTTAAATCAAATTAAAAAATTTAAAATTTTTTTATTATTGTGAGACACATTTTTTTTTTTTATTTTTATTCTTCCTTTTTAACAAAAAAAAATAAAAAAATTTTCTAAAACAAACATGTGCATACCTTTAAATCATTTTTGGGTTTAAAATGTGCGGGGTTTAGAGGGGGTGAAAAATACAAAAAAAATTAAAAATTTTTCAAATGATGCCCTTTTGAGAATTGAGTGAGAAAGTGCTCAACTGGGAAAAAAACTTGTGTTAAATTTTTTGATTAACAAATGAAAATAAAATTTTTTTTTTTTAACTTTTTTTTAAAAGGTATTTTAAAAGTTGTGCTTTTTTTTATTTAATAGGAAAAAATCCCAGAAATTTGACAAAAATTATTTGGACTTTTTCCTTGGACTTTTTACCCTATTTTCCCGGGTTTTTTTCCAGGTCGTTTTTTTTCCCCCTTTTGTCCCTTAATTTTTTAAAGGTTTCTTTCCCTATAAAGAACTCGAGGAAGTGTGAAATGCCATACCAACTTCCTAAAAAAGGGAAACCCAAAAAAAACACAAATGGAAGAAAAGGGAAAAATTGTAAAGAATGAAAAGGACACATAGATAGGAAAAATGTTTAAAAAGGGAAAAACAAAGAACACACAGAGGGAAAATATTTGATATTAATATAGCTATATAAAAAAAATCATTTTTTTTTAAAAGAGATTTTTTGTATTTTAATTGGGAAAGGGGGTACAAGAAAGGTGGTTTTTTTGAGAATATTTAAAAGAATTTTTAAAAAAAAGTCCAAAAGTTTGAATAACTTTTAAACCCAAATTGTTTTATCGTTAAAAAATATTATTTCATAAATTATTTAAATTAAAATTTATACCTAAAAAAATCTTTTTTTTGAATGTTCTATTGCTTTTTGTAAATTTTTTTCCCTTCCCAATCCCCAAAAAATTAAAAAGTTTTTTTAATTGTCGAAAACCAAGTCGAAGTTTTGAAGCCCTTTTAAACACCCTATTAAATTTACTTGTGAAACTTTAAAAAAAATTGACCTAAAATTCAAAAAATTGTTTGAATCCCTGAAGAAACTAGTCGAGAAATAAATACTTTTTAAATTTAAAGAGATTTAAAAAATGAAAAAAGTTAAAATATTGTGATATCAATTAAAAAAACAATTGGGGCAAAAGCTTTATAAGAAAATTTTATTAATGTTAAAACAGTTTTATTTAAATAATTTAAATTAATTTTTTCTGTTTAAAAGAAATAACAAATGAAATGTATTTATGTTTTTTATTTGATTGATACCATAAAGACCCAAATCAAAAAAAACAGGTTTTTAAATTTAAAAATGGTTTTCTTTCAAAGGGTCCCTTTTTTTTTCCCGATTTATCTCAAGGATAATACCTAAAACCCGCCTTTTGCCGGGAAAAAAACCCCTCAAACCCAAAAAAGGAAAAAAAACCAAACAAAACTACATAGGCCTTTTTGGTGGGCCCTTGCTCGTTAATAAGAGCCCCCCAATAAATACTGTTTTTTTTGGAAAATTTTTTTAAAAAAAATGATCATTTTTTAAAAACACTTTTCCCCCAAAAAAAAAAACCGGGTTTTAATTATTAAATTTTTTTCTTTATTTTGATGCCCAAAAAAACCGGGCAAATCGTAAGGATATTTCTAAGCAAAGGGAAAATTGGGGCTTTTAAACGACCTTATTAAAAAAAAGGGATTAAAAAAAAGGGTAGAAGGACAAAAACCCCCCAAACTTTCCAAAAAACTTTTTCACCCTCAAAGTTCACAATTAAAAAAAAATACAAAAATTTTTTCCCGGGAAGTGTTATAAACCCCTTTTTTTTCTTTTTATTTTTTCCTTTAAATGTTGGAAAAGTTTAAAATTTGAGAGTATATCAATTTTTTAAAATTTTAGAAATATGGGTTTAAAAAAATTTTTGTTTTCAAAAAATTTTGGGAAAAAATATTTTTCGAACTTAATTCTTATTAATGATAGGTTTTTAAAAACCTTTAAAAAACATTACAGGTAAGGGTGGGACACTCAAATTCTTTTAGGGTATTCACGATTCAAGGAAATTTAAGAACATTTTGGATTCAAAACTCAAATCCTTTTTAAAAATTTTTTTTTTTTTTAATTTTTTAAAAATTTAGAAATTTTCCCAATACGCTTTTGTTTTGTTTCAGGACCGTTTATAAAAATTTGGATGAAAATTTTAAAAAAACCAGAAAACCCCCAAACCCTAATTTAACCCCTTAACTGAATTTATGAATTTTATAATGAATTGGGAAAACATAAGAAAAAATATAACATTTGGCTGGGTATTTTCTAAATTTTTTTTATGAAAAATTTTTATTGACTTCGATTTTCTATTATAATTTATTTCCTCCTATTTTGGGGGGGCAACAAATTTTTTTCCAAAGGGTTCGGGGAAAAAATTCCGGATTTTTGGGAAAAAAAAGGTGGGGGATTTAAATTTTTGTAAAGTAGTGTATTTTAAAACCCAGCTCTAACTATAAAACCCAAACTTAACAACAAGAACCCAAACCATTAATTTTACCATTTAACAAAATTTTTAACCTTTTTATTAAATTAAAAACCAAAATTTTTGGGTTTAAACCTGGCGGTCTGGGGGTAAGGGGGTCAGACTTCTATGCGGCGGGGGGGGTTTCAATCCTGGGCCCCGGGCAAAAAATTTATCTGTTTAAACCAAAACCCCCTTCCTTCACCTCTGACAAGACATCTTGTGAATTGGGGAATGCCAATTCCCCCGGGGTTTTTTCGGTTTCCACTTTTAAACTGTAGGTCCTTCATTTCATCCACAATCACCCTACCAAACACTTTGGCGTGGGTTGGAAAAACCCCCCCAAAGGGGTAAAAAGACGCGGGCTAAAAATTAAAAAACAACCAAAATTAAACTCTTTTGCATATTAATATTTATGAAAAAAGGGTTTCTTTAAAGCCAAAGGTTAAAATTAAAAAATTTTTATGGTTTAATCAAATAGAGCTATTTTGACCAAGTCGCCCGCCCGGGCCATTAGAAGTGTTAGTGCAAATATTTTGGAAGGGGAGGGTTTTCCCATGTGGTCAACTCAATAACACTTACACCCCTGTTTCATTTTAAATGAACCGGAGCCTCTCCCTATTTTTTCCCCCTTTTTGCCCCCATTTGTCCCACGAGACTGATTTTGACCCCTTTCCCCAGCCCCGGGCGGGTTTCATAAAAAATTCGAAAGCGCCGGGAATTAAACCCCCGAGACATCGGGACCTCTAGCCAGGAATTTAATATACTTTAAAAATATGAAAAGAATCAAAAAAACCCCAAATAAAAAATAGAAAAAAAAAACAAAAAGATCATATCAAACAAAAACTTATTTCAAGAAGAAAATAGATTTGAAGAGGAATTGGGTTTTTCAGTGGGCCAACTTTGGGTTTTTTGAAGGAAAAAAAAAAACAAACGTTTTTAAAATTTGAACCTTTTTTTTATTTTTTTACAATTTTTTTAATAATATTTTTTTAAAAAAGGGGCATTAAAGGGAAAACCTTAGTTTTAGAAAAACCTCTTAGGGTTAATAAACTCAACCACTTTATTTTTCCCCTGGGGTTAAAGAGAAAGCACATGCAACAAACAAAATAAAAAAGGCGTACCACAATGTCGGCGTGACGAAGGTAAGGAAAAGGGTTTTCCATGCCCCCATAAGGAAATAAAGGGGGGATTACCCAGGAATCATAAAATACCCCAAAACCCCAATAAGGCCCCAAAAAAAATTTTTTTTTTCCGGCGTGTTTTGGGGCTTTTTTTTCGGGGTCTGAAATTAATTCAACAAAATTGTATACAGGTTATAAACAAAAAGTAAAATAAACAAATCCCCCAAAAGGAAACCCAAAAACCCACACGGGCAGTAATAAAAAGAATTGATTTAAAATGTAAAGGGTTTAATGAATATTGTTTAAGCAAATTTAAATGAAATTGGGAAAATGAAAGAGGAGAAAAAAATAAAAAATTTAAAGATGGAGTTCCCCCCCCTTTTGGTGGCGGGGTTTAAAGCAAACCCGGGGGGTTTTTGGGTTTTTCTTTTGTTTACCCTCAACGCCGGGGAAAGGGGAGATCAGGGTTCAAAATCTGGGTTTAAGGGGGAATGGGAGGGGGGGAGGGTGCCTAAATTTTTTTCCCACTCTTTCAAAAAACAAATTTTTGGGGGTTCACTTTATCAAATTAAACCCTTTCCCCCACATACTTTTTTCCATTTAGCATAATTAGGGGGGGCCCCCTACTTTAAGCGTATGGGCCCAAACCCGGGGGTTTGGGAAAGGGACGCTTTTGCTAAATAAAAATAAAAATTTAAAAAATAAAAAATTTTTAAAAAATAATAATAAAAAATAAATAAAATAAAAATTTGCTGAAGTAAGGGGTGCGAGTGGAGAAGAAAATGGTAAAAAGGGAGAGAGAAGGAGGGCTTTTAATTTTACTAAAAGGGACCCGGCCCCCAAAAAGATGTAAATTTTTTTTTAAAAGCATTTTTTTTAAAATTAAACCTTTTGGGTTGTATTATTATTACATCGGCTTCTTACTACCCTTTTTCGGGTTTTTACCACTTACCAAATGTGTAATGGTAGGGGTGATTGTGAGATGAAATGGAGGGCCAACATTTTAAAAACGGGGAATCCAAACCAAGGTGGAGGCCTGGCATTCCACACATTCAAAAGGTTTTGATTAATAAAAAAGGTCTTTTTGGGATTTAAAAGGGGAAGGATTTTTTTAATCAGAAAAAATCTTTTAATAAATCAATAGCCAAAAGCTATCAAAAAATAAATTTTAGTGAATAGCCCCCTTTTAAGAAATCATTTTCAATTTTCCCAGAATAAGATAAAACTGTCCGGGCCCAAGGATTGACCCCGGGGAACCCCAGCAAGAAGTCCAACACCTTATCCCAAGACTCCCAAAGGAAAAACCTTTTTGGGGGGAAAAACCAAATGAAAATTTTTTTCCCCTTTTTGTTAAGGATTAGGAATTTAAAATTTTAGAAAAGTTTTCTGGGGCATTTGCGTGGGGGAGTGGAAAACTTTTCCAAAAAGAAAAAACCCCCAACCAAAAAATTAAACCCCCTGATCTCCCATAAATTTTGGTTTTTTTGCCCTACTGCGGGGGGACGCTTTAAACCCCCGCCTTGGGGGGCCACTCAAGTGGGTCTCAAAAAACCGTTGATGATTAAATAAGATAAATTATAAAGGGTGAGGGAAGGGGAAAAAAAGGAAAATTTTTAATTTAAAATATTTAAAAACCCCCAACCCCCCCACCCAAGGTTGCCTTGTAGGTAAAGGTTTTTAAAAACCAAAAATAAAGAGAAAGAAAAAGTGAATCCCACTGGGGTTTTTTTTTCCTTTTCCCCCTTTCCATACTAACATAGATAAATGTTGTAAAAAAAATTCCCTAAACCCAAAACACTTTTTTTAAAGTATTAATAAACCTTAAAATTAAAAATTCAAAAAAAATTTAAAAAACCTGAATTTCCCCAAAATTTAAATTTAAAATATTTCAAAAATTTTAAAATCTTTATTTCCCTCAGGGGAGTTTTTAAAATACAAATTTTAAAAAGGAAATTAATTATATTTTGGAAAAGGAAAAAAGAAAAGGTGGTTTTTAACAAACATTAAAAGAAAACAGAGAAAAAATTTAGGGTTTTCTTTTTTAAATTTTTAAAAATATTTCACCTTTTCCTTTCCCCCTTTTTCCAAATTTTAATTTAAACAAAAATTTTAAAACCCCTTTAAACGAAAAGGAAAAAGGTTTTCCTTTTAAAAGGGGACAAAATTTAAGGAATAGCAAAAAAAAAATTAGAAAAAGGTTTTGGAAAAAAAAAAGGGGACACATCACAAAATTTTCAAAATTCCTCAAAATTTACAATTTAAAAATTTTATAGTACGCACCCAATCCAAAATTAAAAATTTTTAAATTTTTAATGTACCATACTTGATGCATTTTTTTCCCAAAAAAACAAATGTGTAATCTTTTCACAAAAAGCCCTTTTTAAACAAAAAGGTCATGTATTTTTGGGAAAGGCTATAGAACACTGGGGTGTTTTTATTTTTTTTGGGGGGGAAAATAAACTAATGATGGCTAAAAAATAAAAATTTTTTAATCAATTTTGGATTTATTTTTTTTTTTTTCGTTTTCAATGCCAAGAAACTTTTTTTTTACAAGGATTAAGCTTAATAATTGAGTGTTTTTTTTTTGGGCACGGGGCATCTTACAAAACCCTTTGGGGTTTTTATACATTTTATGCCAAATTATTTTTAATAAAAGGGGAGGTTTTTACCCGTATTTTTTTGGAGGAAGACCATTTTGATAAAACCATCCTAAATACAGCTGATTAATATTCGAGCCTTGATCTCACCATCATCGCTAGTCTAGTCTACTGCAAAAATAGTGCCTTAGACCACGCGGTGGGTAGTCGAGGTATTGAGGAATCGAGTTTGACATCCCTAGTTCATATACAAGAGTCTGAATAAACAAACTATCGATATAATTAAAGTGGACTGCTTAAAAGAAGAAACATTAGAACTTACATCTGCAAACTCATAAGCCGCTTTCTCAACATATTCCTTTTCCGACCAGACATTTGAACGAGGTCCAATCTTGCGAAAGTCTAGTGCTCCGACTGCCAGTGCAATTAAATATGTAGGTATCGGCACTTTCTGCTCAAACTTGTGAATAGAACGGCTACGATCTATAGGGGTCGGCTCTCCAGCTTTGATAGCGCTCATCAGCGCAACCAAGTTTGATGGGCACAGTTATCTCAAGCATACAGCACATATGAAACATATGTTTTTCCAAAATGCACAAAAGAGAACAAATTAAATCTTTCACAAAGGATAAAATTAAAATTAATTGTGTGTCCCTCAAATCTTTTTATCTATAACTAATACTATTATAATGTGTGTATTTCCATTCAAACTCACCTCTGCAGTATATGTCACCTTAACAGACGGGTGTCCTGGCAGGGTACCATTGAACGACAATGAATAGGCTGAAAAACATCAAAAGAAAATTTATTACTGATTGAAAATCGGCGACTTAGGCCTCGAAGTGATAAAACACTAGTGTGTAAGTTTGATTAAAGTTTCCAAAGGATTGTTTTAATTCTGGTCGTAAACTTCCGACTTAGAACTTTTAAGGCAGAATATAAGCCTGAAATAACAAATTACATGCGGCCTGACTGAAATCAATGGCCACAGGTGTAAGCTTGTCTAATCTAGTTTGCATGTGACAAAAGAGTTAGTGTTTTAATCTCAGCTGGGCATACTGAGAGTGGATAGGCCAAGTGGTTTTACACTCTTACTCAATGGAAATGTAGGTACATTTCCTACAAAATAAGACCTCCATTACCCGCATGAGTACAAAACCTTTAATATATATTTTCCTGATTTTTCTAGGTTTTCCACATATTAAAAAAAATTCTCAGCTTAACCTTTTATACGTTTTTTTGGTGAATAGCCTTTTTTTTTTGTTTATTACATTGATTACACATTTTCAAGCTGTGAAGTTGTCAGTACACCAGACATTGACTTTGACTTCTTTATTTTTCTACGGGTGACTCCAACTTCTTCATAAATGGCTAAAGTAATCAATTAGTAATAACAAATGTACTGCAGTAAAATTTAACAATCAAATATTATTATTTTTCTAAAGCAACAGAAAAGTTAATATGCTATGTTTACTCATATTCATATTAGGAATGGTGGGAAAATTGGATAGTAGGATTTGAAAATAAAGTGGATTCTATCCATATTTAAAATTAATGTGAGTAAATTTAATTTGTCAGTATTTTTAATTTAATATGTGGAGAGTGAAGTCCAAGCCATTCTTTGTCAAAGTAATCTGTAATTTACTTCATTTGATTCATCTATGAACTATCAGTTAGTAAATGTTGTTAGAAAAATGTTCAAAATCATTTATAAAATTGTTCATATTGTACTTGCTTGATGGTGGTATATAACCACTTATCTAGGGAAACTTAATGAAGAGATTGAATTATAAGAAAATGCACCATCATTCCCTGAGGTAAGTGAGCCTGGTCAAAACTGAGTGCTGACCTCTAGATCAAGACTACAAACTTAGGACATGCTTAGCCAAACGTACAATTTTTTTCCAGCTAGAATGAACAATGGATTTTTTTTTGTGCACATCATCGAAGGGATAAGGAAGGAAGAATTTGAGAAGCAAATGTATAGGCATTCACAGGGAGCTGTCATCCAAGTAAATTTAGCCCGTGAATTACTTATAGAAGTAATCCCTAATATATCACTACGCCAACAGCTGACATCTACCACTTTGGATACTGTAAAGAAAACAGATGGTTAATATATTAATGTGACAGTTAACTACAGTATGTTAGGCCAATATTATTTTTATATTTATTTGAGGTCAGACACAAAGTTTATTTATAGTTTTATTCCCCTTAAAAAAATATTAACACCATTTTCACAAAAATTTCTAACAAACATATCTTTAAAATGGCGACTAACGAATCTAAACCATATGATTGAACATAACGTAAACAAGTTTTTACAACGATGCAGACACGCAGCTGATGAAAATATTTTATTCAGTAAATATTTCAAAACACGATAAAATAATCATAAAATCATTTATTGTATGTAAAAAAATGACAACAATTTTCTCTTTTCCAAGTAAATACGATGCCTGTATTAAAAGATATTGATGTGTGTACTATATTACACAAAATCAGTAATGTTCCATAACGAAAAATAAGTACTTTTAATTATGTTTAAAATATTGTTTTGAGTTGGATAAAAAGAAATTATTAAAAAAAATGAAATAGTATGAGAAAACTTAAGTTTACGTTATTTTATATGTAATATATAACAGTAATTAAAGATCTTACATTTATATCAAAACTGTGATCTTGGTTGGCAACCCAAAACCTATACATATGATTTTCGAACTGTCATCCAGGTAAAAACCTATCATGAACGAATATATGTCCACCAATGCAGGTTATATCTAGAATAATGAGCTCCGTATTTCTTGAATATGAGCTTAAATTTTCTTTCTAATCTCGAATCCAAATTCAAATCCTTGAATCTTTAAAAATATAGTTTTAGTTAACAATAAACATATAAAATTTAATTTAAAAAATGTTAAATCTTGGCGACAATGACAAATATATATTGTGTTGTGCCTATTACTTCAGTGAACACAAAGGTAACTCTTATCTATTAAGTTAATTACATTAATACCATTTTGTCCTTTTTGTGTGTGATTTTGTTACCCTCCTAACAACATAATCATCATCATCTTCAACTGTTTCCAGCCTGTGGCAAGGTCAGTTTAGTAAAATGCCTCCATCTTCCTCTATTCTTCCTCCTATAATTTCTTACATTATTCTCTTCTCACTTGAATACTTTCTGTTATCTGCTCCTCCTATCTCTTTCTCGACCTCCCAACTAAAAAAGTCTATATTATACCTTTTACCAATTACTTAAAATTGTTCTGTCAAGTCAAGGACTTCAAAATGTAATTCAAGATACTTTTTTGATATTCTGTGAATCTTATATCTCTCTAATATCAGGGATTCAAGGAATCAATAATCCCATTTCTAAGTTATGTCATTTGCAATGTAATTCCAGCCAAAAGAGAACCCATGTTATAACTGTTTACTGTTGATAGCCAAAAGTTGACCAACATTATTTAACAGGATGTGCTCCAAATTGAAATTCACAGATAAAGAAATGCAAGGTTGCAACTAGGAATTATTGAAAGTCTCACTACGAGTATACAAGACTCATATGGGGTTAAACGGCGCGTTCATGACCTGGAGTTCATCCAGGACCAACTGACTGAGTAGCAGTTCAGTTGTGACATCAGAGGATGTAGCTCAAAATAGGACTTCTGTATGGTCAAGGAATATTGTCCGAGCATTAAGAATGATGTTTAAAGAGACCCATATTACAAGCATTGTTTATTAAAAGCACAGCTCAATTGGTATTTTCAAATTTTTCAATTTGTACATATTTCTATTGTTTATAAAATTTTGCTATTTTAAATAATGTTATTATAACAACATTAAAGTCTATTTAACACGTCTTTCTATTTTCTTTTGTTGTGACCATAAAATGATCCTTTTAAATATTATGAGCACCTGTAGGTTTAAATGTTATTTAAATATAAGGACGACCTAAGTAGGGCCCTTTCCGCAACCAAGTGGGTTGCGTGTCGCTTAGGCACAATAGTTTTGCCCTTAGGCTGTCTGACCCGAACGCCTCACTCTGATTGTACTACTAGGTTGTGAAAAGAAGGCGGTGCAGGTTATTAAAAGATTGCATTACATCAGTACAACCTTTAATAGTTGAGACACATTCTTTTTTTAGTTTCTTCTTTCTTTAATGGAACTGAATTCTCACACATGTGCAGAAACATGATTCAACTTTGGATAAAGATGTGCGTTAGAGGGGTGAAAATATGACATTGAAAATTGCATGGTGAGTTTTGAAAATTCAGACTAGTACGCTTAATTGTGTTAAAATAAGTTTGTGGTGTCTTTTAACTGTATTGAAAATGTTATTTTGACAATTGTAAATACAAGTTATGTATTCTTTTAGTGAATATGTGAAGTTCTTATTAAAATACCCTAATCTTTTCCTGATCAATAAAGTTCCTCAACATTTCCTAATTTTACAGGACGTTGGACAGCCTTACTTCCCATCCGAAGGAAGTGCTACAGGTTTTTATTGCTCAAGAAAAATTCGCTGAAAAATCCAGTTGGGTTGGACCCACGAACATCAGGTCTTGAGGTGAGCACTTTACCTAAAGACCCCCCCCCCCCCCCCCCAAGTTGGCTAGTCGCTCCCACGAGTGTAAAGTGTTTGTACACTCCCAGCCTCGATGGTCTGTCATAGCTCAATAATTACCTGACACTGGCTGAAGAGATAGGGAAGTTTCTTCCCACAAGTTTGCTCGGTTTTAGCCACTGGAGAGATTCCGCCGACGGAGATGTTTCATACTTGATGCGGATAACAAAACTTTGGGAAAAAAATAACACTTTATTTGACAGTAAACAAAAAGCAAGTGCATGTTGCACATTTTATAAAAAAAACATTTCACCATGTCTTACTTCTTTTCCAGCTGTATATATTTAATTACATTTAAGGGATAATTTAGGGAAAATAAAGGTATACTCTTAAAGAAAATGTACTTGCATTCTCATGGAAGGATAGTGAAATAACCATTTAGGAAGAACAGCCCTAAATATACAAGGCCAGAGTTCAAACCTCAAACTCCTAGTCAATGGTAAACAGGACTGAATGAGCTTGACATAAAATCATATTTAATGGCAATTAATTACATAATATTAGTATTTATGACAAAAAATAAAAAAGGAGAAAGAAAGAAAGAAAGAAAGAAAGAAGCTTCCCAACATCCTTGAAACTATACACACATGTTCCCTCTTGCATTCTTTATTGATCATTTTATTTACTGATTTTTATATTAATTTCTTAGCTATACCCCAATAATTTTATGGTGGGAAGAAATCCCTAAAAGGTATTTTTTCCTACCAAAATCCTACTATATAGTATAATTCGACAGAGAAAAAGGCCTTTAAGATCACCATTTCAGGTATGTCATCATCAGGGAGTTGTTGTAAAGGGAAGATAATTTTGAGCAAAGTAAAAAAAAGAAAAACTATTCTCAACCTAATTGAGAGTAACATTCTAAATGATCAAGTTTTAAGTAAGGAGTAGTCGAGATGATTAAGGGGACCACCTTGATAAGCAAGAAATTGTCATGGAGACTAAGTTCTAAAGCAATATACAATGGGTTACTTCAAAATATGATTTACGCCAAAAAAATGTCAAAAGATTCTACCCACAGGACTATTTTTTACTTAACAATCTTAAAGTATGAGTTTTATTAATAGAAAAAATGTGTGAAAATGGACATTAGCTAATTTTCAATCACTTTTTAAAACATATTTTCAAATCTATGAGACAAGAATTGAGAAAAAGGGGCTCTTCTAGCCTTACTCTGACAAATAAAGTGGTTTTTTGATAGGCTCACAATATAAAATGTTTTATGATATTTGAGAAATAGAAGCAAGCCGTCCGCTTTACCTTGAGATAAGAAATGTTGTAGTATCTCCCCCCACCCCTACCCCTCTAAGTGCATTAAAAATGATGAGTGTAGATGAAGGGCAAAAGAAAGTATTTGTTTGATTAAAAACAATACAAGGGGCAGCATAGACGCAAACCACGAGTCACTTGAGTTGTGTTTCTGATTGTTACTAGGTCTACAAAAGATAAATTTAAAATATGTTTTTACACCTCCTCTAGACACGTGTATGATGATACATATTAAGAAAAACAGAATAATTGGATCAACATCGTTGTAATTTATATTTTGATATTATTTTAAGGCACCGAACCATCTTGAGGAACAATGTTTATCTACACTTTCTAATGGAAGATTACATAAACTGAAGAATAGAACTAATTTGTTATAAAAATAATAAAAGCTGATTATAATTGTTACATTTATTGAAAACTCCTCAAAGGTTGCCCTTTTAGTGGGGTCATTGCTTGGATTGTTGGCTTAACGTGAAAGTGTTTTATCAAATTATATTTCAAACAGTGGTGGCTCATGTATAGGCACTGCGGAACTGCGAGCACCCCCTATTTCCACTTGATATTATTGATAACATTTAATATTATGAGTCCTTTTTTTCTTTAATTCTTTATTTATTTTTGTAGTACAATATATATTCCTTAAGCTTAATGTCAGTACTTCAGTAGCCATCCCCCAGATTATGAAAAAGATACAAAATCTTTGTATGGAACTGTGCGCTTCATAGTGCAGCGACATAGTAATTTGACTGTTGCGTGCATGCACACATAGAAGGGGGTTAGGGAGGGAGGCGGGACTGCCAGGTAGAGAGAGCACTGTTGTTTCCGCAGTTCTGGCTCTGGCGTGATGGTGGAAGGAAGTTTTTTTTTTTACTCAGCGTGTGTGTGCTTAAAACCATGTACCATATTCTTGAATGTGATAAAGTGTAGAAGAGAGTAGAATTAGATTATTATTATGCTTTCCAGCTATTCTATTTGATTCAATTTTTTTCGGTTCTTTTATTTAAAAGAAAGACAAAATGCACGTGCAGTACTTTCAATGGAGAAAAATTTCCTCAATTGTCATCCAAAGATCAAGGAGAAAATTAGTGAAATTTTTGCGCAAATTAAAAGAAGAATGGATTAAAGTAAGTACTAAATGTTTTTTTTTGTTAAGATTTTATCAAGTTCCTGAATAATTTTTCTTTTAAAACATGTTTATTTCCTTTTACACAATTTTAAAACAAAGGCTAAAAACATTCTGGAGCAGCACCCCACTAATTTTAGCTACAGGCTGCCACTGATTTCAAAGTAACTAATCCTGTGATGGCTTCCATTTAAAAGCATGAGGAGAACCTTTACATGCCATTATGTGAATTTAAGTGAACCTTAAGTTGATTGCAATCCTGGAATTACTAAAAGCAGGAGTAAGGTAAAAATTAGATAAAATGTACCCTCAATTGCTTGGTGATATAGCGGGAAACCATTAAAGAATACATCTTTATTCTGGGATTCACATCAGTGTCTGTCACCCATAAATTATTTATATTGATTTAAATAAATTAAAGCTTGTATTTTTTAAGCCAATTATTCCACTAGAATTCTACTAGGCTATGATATAACTTACTTGTCATCAGGCACTTTTGGCAAAGAAATTGAGAGTTTTGAGCCAAATGAAAGAATAGGCTCGTCCACAGAATAATCAAGAGAAATGCCTGTTTTTTGGTCAATTATCTGCAAAATTTTTTTCATCTCTTGAGTCGAGAATCTAAAAAAAAACAACGGTAAAAATATTATTACTTTATAGATCAAGATGTCTATTGAAACAAAGAAATCAATGTACAAATTGTCCTATCAAGTTAAGACAAACCCAGCTAGAAATATTAAAAAAGGGATATTAAACCACAGGGTTTTTGTTGGGAAAAAAGGGCCCCTAATAGAAATTTAAGTTGATATTTTTTCCTTAATATAAATTTGGGTTTTTACTCAACTAAATTCGTTAAATACTTTAAATTGTATTTTTTTAAACAATAGTTAGATGAGCAAGGGGTATATATAAAACAATTGGTTTCTTGCTTAATTAATTCAAAAAAATTTTTTTTTTTTCCTCCGGGCCCAAACCCAAACCTAGATTAACAAACAAAAAATGTACTTCTGTAAACTTTATGCTAATGGGAAAAAAATAGCCCCCAAACCCAGACCAAAAAAAATTTTTACTTTTTTTAAAGGAACACCTTAACCCCTAAAAATTTTATACGGCCCAAAAATTTAAAAGGGAGTACAAAATTTATCTTTTAAACGGAACAGATATATTTACTAAAAAATGTTTTTATGATGAAATAGATAAAAAACAAAATATCATTTAAAAAAAATTTTAAAAAAAAAAGAAATTTAAAATTTAAAATTTAATCTCATTTTAAGATAAAGTGCTGGGGGTTTTTTAAAATTAAAATTTTTGGTTTTTAAAGATTCGAAAAAAAAATGAAAAGTTTTGGATTTGAAAAATTTTTTAATTCGACCCAATCTCCAATAAATTATCAAATTCATTTGTAATGTAACATGAATAGTCTGCGTGGGTTAATCAGCCCTGCTTTACAAGTAGATAATGGGGTTAAAAAGGTGTGGTTCTTTTGTTTTCAAAATTTTTTTTTAATTTAAATTTGAGGGCTCTTGGTTTTTAAAAAGTTAAAATAAATGTGACTAAAAACACATATAAAATTCTGTACATTAAAAAAATGAAACCGGACACGGGGAATCGAAACCGGGGATGAAAATGTAATTGATTTCCCCCTGAAAAGTATGTGAAAGCATTGAAAAAATATCGTCCAAATTTTTATAAACAAAATTTATTTCTTTTAAAATTTATTTTAGTATATTAAAGGGCCTTTTAAAAGCATTTTCTTCTTTAAGAAGGAAAAACCCACTGATCAGTGACGTCACGCAGGACCCCACCCAAAGTCATTTGAAAATATATAATTTCAAAAATAAATTCCTCTTCCGAAGGTTCAAAAAGAGGATTTAAAAAATTTGGTAACTTGATTTAATTTTCCGCTCTCGAAGAAAACACAGAGATGTTTTTGTCTTGTATTTTTTTTTTTTTCAAAACAAATTTTTCCCTCAAACCCTTCCAGGGAGCAAGGGATATATAAAAAGAATGGTGCAATGAAAGGGGGCATTTGGGTCCAGAACTGACAAAAATTCATTTGGGGCCCAAAGGCAACCCCTGTCCGCGTCATACAATAGGCCCGTATATATTTCAACTACATAAATCTATTTTACTTTAAAAATAAAACGGGGATTCAAAATTTAAAAAACATGTCAAAATAAAAAAGTGTTTATTAATTAAAATTTTCCAAAATTTGGCGTCCATCGCGGAATAAAAAAACAAAAACAACTTAATTGGCGTAAAACGAAGGAAACCCTTTAATTTCCCAAAACGTTACAATTGGTTCCCAATTTAAAGGGGCACAAAATACCCCCCCGGATACAGCACAAAACCCCTTTCCCCGAATAAGCACGAAATCCCCCCCGAGAAAAGCACGAAAAAAACCCCCCCGAGGAAAATTAGAGGTAAATTCCCCCGAAAAATAGCAGCAGAGAAAACGCCAGGACCGAGGGAGGAAAGGCACGAAATACCTCCCCGAGATTGCCAGGGAAAATCCACGAGGAAATTTAAAGAGGGGGAATCACCGAGTTTAAGGCACGGGAAAAGCAGGACCGGAAAAAGCAGGAAGCGCGCTGAGGACCGAGAAAAAGATAAGCAGCGGGAAGAACCCCGAGGACCGAGAAAAGCAGGAAGCAGGGGGGAAACCGAATAAGAAGGAAGCAGCTTACCATAAAACCAAAAAGAGGGGGGGGTGGGGGACGATTTTAAAAAGAAGAGATCCCCGATAAGTCTTAAAACAGAAATTTAAATTAATTAGTAAAGGGAAATTAAATTTTTAGGGCTTTTGTCATTTTGGGGTGGAACAGTAAAAATTTTTTTTTATGTTTAAAAAAAGGGGATAAATAATTAAAAAATGGCAGATTAAAATAAATAATAGTGACGCAAAAAAAGCTATTCTAAAGAGGTAGAAAATGAAACTAATAAAAATTTGGTTGGGGCTAGGCAAAAAAGATGGGGGAAATAAGAAAAAGGGTAAAAGGGAACAATGGAAAATAAATTTGGGGCAGGGGGAAAGAAAAAGGGGAAAGGAATAGGACAAAAAAAAAAGGAAATGTTTTAGTGGGATGGGGGAAAAAACGAGAAAAGAATAGGGAACTAACAATGAGCAAACAACCTGTAGTAGTTTTGGGAATTCAAAAAATGAAAATGTTACAAAAAATTTAAATTCAAAAATAGATAAAATTTAGCCAGGAAACTAAACACGAAATAATAGAGGCAACAAAAACAGGAAATAGATACAATTAAAAACACAAAATTTAAATTTTAAAATAATAAAATGCAAAAAACCCAAGCAATTAAATCAAAAAAAAGATAAAAAACAGACAAAACCTTGAACAGTTTAAAATAAAAAATTTTAAGTGTTTTAAAATAATTAAGTAAGGAGGTTTGTGTTTCAGAGATTTGGTTATGTAGAGCAAAAAATAGAACAATTAGAGAAGGTTCATCAAAATTTGGCATAAAAATTTTTAAATGGGGTAGACCCCAAAAAAGGATAAAACCCGGGAAAAAGTAAAACAGTTTTGGGGGAATTGAAAAGCATAAAAATTTAAAGGAAAGGACATTTCAATTTAAATTGAACAGTTTTCCCACCCCAAAAAATTTTTAAAATAAAAAACAGTGGAAACAATAGTAAATTTAAAGGGGTTTAAAAAGGAAACAGGTAGAAATACACAAACTAATGTTAAGGGGCCCAACACAACCTTGAAAAAGAAATAAATGGGGAAAAATTTGACTTGATTCTCAGCAAGACCAAATAAAATTTTAATTAAAGAACAGATAGAGGGTTGTTAAAAAGGGGCAGTAAAAAAACTAGATAAAAAACTAACAGTTTTTGTGGTTGAAAATAAAAACAAAAAAAGGGGAATCTAGAAATTACACATACTACCAATTTTTTTGGCAAAAGGGGACAAGAGAAACGTCTTTAAAGACTTTTTCCCAAAATTTTTTAAAGGGAAAAGAGAGGAAAAAATTTCACCCTTACAATATAAAAAATTAAAGTGGGAAAGAGTATTTAAAGCAAAAAGAATAAAAAAAAAAGTAAAAAATAGGGGAAAATTTTTATCAGGCCTAAAAAAATGAGGCAAAATCCGGGACAGATGTATAGAGAGGGGAATGGGGCAAAAACGAGCGGGGGCTGGGGAAATTTTTTTAAAAAAATTTGGGTCTCAAAATATGCGGGATGTTTTTCTAAAAATTAAATTTTTTTAATGGAAAATAAAACGAAAAAAGGATGGTATATGAGTGAAAATTTCAAAAAATTTTGGGTGACAAAAAGCGAAATTTTTTTGGGGATACCCAGTAGTAAGGATAGTTTGGTTAGGTCTTTAATGAATTTTTTCCAACTCCAGTACAAAGGGTTCCCCTCATTAGCATAAATAAACAAACTTTCAAAGAAGTAGAGAGAGAAATTAATGGCTTTTGACGATAGAAAATTCAAAGAAAAAAAGGGAAAAAAAGGGCCCAGAAAAAACAAATAAAAAAGATTGAAAAAGGAAATAGGAAAATCAAAAAAACCCTAATTAAAAGAAATTAATAAGGGAAAAAGATGGGGCAGAGATATCAAAATAATTTTCCAATACCAGAGCAAAATTTAAAAAATATCCACCCTAAATAGAATATCGCCCAGGATGGGAAACCCAAAGGGACCTTCGAGGAAAAAAATTTCCCGATGATCGCCCCAAATTTAAAGAAAAAAACCTTACAGGAAAACCCCCAGATTCAAACCCAAAACAAGTACATCACCCCCCAAAATTTTAAAATTAGGGTACCAAAAATTTTCAGGAAAAAATATATTTAAATGATACAAACTCACAAAAAAATTTTTTGACCCACGGGGGGCAATTAAAAAAATTTTAAAATTTCTTTATTATAAATGTAAAAAATCATATATTTTTAAACAAAAAGTTTTAAATTTTAAATAAGTAAAATAAGGGAAAACAAAATTTATTTAGCCATATAAAAAATTTTAAAAATAGAGATGTAATTTAAACAGAAACCAATTCTATAACACATAAACTGTGTAAAATTTTGAAGTAAAGAAAAGGAGGGGACACACCTAAAAATAAAAATTTGGGAAAGAAATCATAAACGACAGCAACAAACAAAGTGAGACTAATCTTTTATTTTTAAAAAGGAATTTTTAATCCTTTTTTTGAAAAAATTGGGGGGTTGTAAAACTTTAAACTTTCATTGCCCTTTCCTAGGGCGCACTTAATCCCAGGTGCCCCATCTATTGTCTTTCCCTTTCATCGAAAAGCTAAGACAAAAAACACGAAAAAGGGAAACTATAATTTTTTAAAAATGTAGAAAGGGATGTTAAAAGCTTTAAATTTTACTCATAAATGGGAAATTTTAAAAGAAACCATTATTACCATAGCAAAGGAGAAAGACCCAAAATTTTTTTTTTTTTTAAAAAAGGAAAAAAGGGTTTTTTATTGTTAAAATTTTGTTTTTAAAAAAAAATTGCCCGAAATCTTTTGTTTTTTTTCCCTACCTCCAAAAAAGATAAAGTTTAAACAAAATATTTTCAAAAGGGGGAAGGGAATGGGTACAATGACATTTTACTTGAAGAAAAAATAATTTAAATTTTTTTGGGCTTAAAAGTCAAAAAAACCCATTTTACATTAAGTATAAAATCTAAAAGTAAAAAAATAAAATTTTTTATCAATTTAGATTAAAAATTTTTGGATTGGGGCATAATTTTATAAAATTTGTAAAATAAAAATGGGAGAAACAGTGGGGGAGGGGGGGATTCGAGTGCGGGGGGAAATTTTTTAAGAGAATTTTAAAAAATTAAAAAAAAAAAAAGGGGGGGAAAATAACAAAAAAAAAAAAAAACCGGAAAAAAAAAAAAAAAAAAAAAAAAAAAAAAAAAAAAAAATTAGGTTCTATATTTCCATGGGGGGTTGGCCTTAGAAGCTCAAGGAAAACCCCCCCCTTTTTTCGGTTTTTAATTTTGGAAGGGTTTAAAAATTTTTAGGGAGGTGCGGGGAAAAGCCTGAAAACCCCGCGATGAGAGGGGGTTTTTGTAAGTAGATTCTAAGAGTAGGTCATATTTTTTTTTTTTAAATTGAAAAATATTTTTTAAGTAAAAAATTTGAGAAAAAAATTGGGCTAACGGGGCAATTTTGATTTTAAAAAATTTTATTTTAAAATTTTTAAATTTTAAAGAAAAAAGTTGGGAAAGTTTTATTAATTAATAGACGATCTTTGGAAATTTGAAAAAATTTATATTTTTTTCTTCAATGAGCATTTTTTTTTTTTTTTTTTTTTTTTAAAGAAAAGGGAAATTTTAATATTTTTGTGGGGGGTTTTTTTAAATTTTCAATTAATTAAAGGGCAATAAATTCAACGATTTTGTTTTCAGAAAATTAAAAAATCACAGATTTAGTTTTTAAAAGCTAAAGGGAAAATTTCTAAGATATCTAAAAAATTTAAATTTTAGTTTCCCTTTATTGCTTTTTAAACATTTTTAAAGGTAAAGTGGAAATAAGGGGGCCCATTTTAAAAGTCTTGTTTAAAGCATTTTTTTTCAGAAGTGAATTGAGGTTTTTTTGGTTTTAAGGGTTAAGGGATAAGGTTCATTGAGTTGGGAAGTGGATTTAAGGTTTTTTCAGTATGGTTTTAAAGCTTGGGGAACCCATAATCTTTTTTAAATTAATGGGTCGTTATGTTTTAAAAAGGGAATGGGACCCAAGGGCTTCTAGCAGCGTTGGGGGAAAATTGAGGGGAAGAAAGGTTTTATTAACCCCTTTGGACTTAGGTATTAACCCATGAGAATATTTTTTTTTTTATAAGGGTGATTCAAAGGGATCCCCAAATTTCAGGAAACAGGTATTCAAAAAACAAAGCTAGTAAAAAGCAGCAAAGAGTCATTTAAAAAAAAATGGGGGCAGGGGCCTAAGTTTTTCATTTAAAAATTTATGGGGAAAAATATCCAATTTTTTAAATCTGGATTAAAATTTAAAGATATTGAAGAATTATAAAGAATTTAGAAAGGGTACTCTGTGATTACGTGATTTTAATTAATGATATATTAACAAGGGAAATGAAGCAAATTGGGAATGTTTCCAAATTTTAGGCTACTTTTAAAAATTTTATTAAAATTTTAAATTTTTAAAAACACCAAAGGGCAAACGGGAAAATTAGTCAAAAGATTGAAATAAACGAAAGATGCAGGAAAAAGTTTTTTTTTCACAAATGTAAATTTAAATTAAATTAAATTTAAAAAGGGGGAAAAATAATTTTCAATATTTTAAAATAGTGTGATATATGATTTCATACAAATTTTTTTAAACGTTTTTTAAATAAATTCCAAGTTTTATCGTCTTATTTTTTCAATTTTTTTTTTTTTTTTGAGATTGGGAAATTCTCATAAATAAAGATTTTGGTATGGTAAATTCAAATGCTGTTTTTAAATCCCCTTTTCTCTGTCCGAAACAATGTAATTTTTTATTTTTTTAAGAAATTTGGGGGTTTTTTTGTAAATTTTTTTTTTGTGTTTTTAAAGTAATTATTTTTTTAAATGTTTTTTAAGTAAAGGGTATATGCAAATTTTGGGCCGTCAGGCTTTTTGAGTATTTTGTAGCATTAAGAGTTTTTTTGTTAAGATATTAAATAATAATAAAAAAAGTAAAATGGACCGGAAGGATAAACATAAAAATACAAAATAATTAAAAGTGGATCCGTAAAGGGATCAATAAAAAAGAATAAAGTGAAAGGGAAGTTTTTAAAACCCAATAAATAAATTTAAAAGACACTTTGATTGGACAATTAAATTACATTTTTTATTAAAAAATTTTAAATGTATTTTAATAAAATTTTAAGGATTTTTAGCAACGAATTTTGTAAAAAAAAAAACTTTAAATTAGTATTGATTAAATTAAATTTTTTTTAATTTTAAATTTAAGAAAAATTTTTTTATTTAAATTTAAATTGGTAATTTTCTTAAAAATTTTTTTATTTTTATATTTGTTTTTATCTAATTTCAACTTTTGTTAATTTTTTAAAATTTTAATTTTTGATTTATATAACTTCAATAAAATTTATTAAAAAATATATATTTCCCATGTAAACTTAAGTCGGGAAACCCTTCAAATATTATTATAAATTTCAAGACAACATTATACTGTGTTCCAAAATTTTTGGGAAATTTACCCAAAATTTGTGAAATTTTATACAGGTTGTTTAAAAATTTTGGGTTATTGGGGAAATTTTTTATACAGGGTGGGGCAAAAAAATGCCCTGGGGTTCTTTTCTCGTCTTTTTTTTTTTTTTAGAAAAAAGCGAAACAAAAAAGTATACGACAAAATTCTTACTTTTAAAAGTTTTACCCTTTGGGGAAAAATTGTAAGGGGTTTTTAAATTTGGATTTTCCCCCTTTTAATAAAGATGCGGAAACCCCAATTGCCCCAAGAAAATCCCCCCCAAATTTTTAAACATATCTTTATTTTCCTTAAATTTGGTAGAAAATTTTTAAATGGCGCTTTAAAAGCCAATTTTTCCCTTTCCCTTAAAGAAGGAAAACCCACCCAAAGGGACTTACCCCTGGGGGGCCCCGGGGGCCCGGGAAAACCGGGGGGCCCCGGGGGAACCCCCCGGGGGGGGGACTTTCCCATATTATTTTAGGGCCTTGATCAAATTAAACCAATAGGGTTTTCATTAAATAACCCCAAAATTCCAAATTACCTTTTTTTCAACGGTCCCGGGACGGGGTTCCCCAAAGAGTTTTTTTAAAAGGTCCCCTTGAGCCCCCATTTTCCGGCCCCCCCCAAGAAAACACAGAGATTTTTTTTGGGCTTGTATTTTTTTTTTTTCTAAAACAAACATTCTCGAAGTTCCCCATGAGAAAGGGGGATTTATACAAAAAAAGGGTTTGCAATGTAAGGGCAGTTGGGTTTTGTCCAGAACTGACAAAAATTCATTTGGGGGTTCCAGCAACACCTTTTCCGGGCCCCTATACAATAGGCCCCCGGCGTTTATTTTTTAAAATACATATCAAAATTTTTCCATTAAAAAAACAGTTTTCAGAAATAAAAAACAGGGTCAAAATAAAAGTGTTTTTTAAAATTTTATAATTTCTTAAATTTGGCGTCCATGGGGCGGCCCATTTAAAATATCAGAAAACATAATTGGCGCTCAACGAAGGCCCCAAAAATTTCCGGGAACGTTAAAAAGGATTTTGGTTAGTACTTTAAATGCTTGCCCGCTGACTACCCAAAGATTAAGAAAAATCCCAATACTAGCGATTATTTTCATTTAAAAAGGGTCAAATTTTTAATCCTAACATTTCACCCAAAAGGATTATATTTTTCAACAAAGAGCTTATTAGACTTTATTATTAAAAAAGGGTTAAGGTCGAAATATAAAAGAAAAAAGAAAAATTTTTTCCTTTCCCCTTTACTAAACGGGGAGACATTTAATTAAAAACCCGGGTTAAAATTTTGAAAAAAAAAATAAATTTTACATTGTCTCAGAAATATAAGGAAAACAAAAAACCCTAAAATTTCCCCAAAGGGAAAAGGGAAATATAAATTTTACAGAAACAGGGAAAAAAAAAGTGACATCTTCTGTTCCCCAAAAGGGAGAATAACAAAAACCTTTAAATTTTCTGAAAAATAAATTTTAAAAACAAAATTTGTCATACCCAAAACTATTGATTTATAAAAAATTTTTTTTCAAAAAAAAGGGGTTTTAAAAAATTTAAAATAAAAACGACTTTTCCCAATTAAAAGGGTTATGACAACTTTTCCTTGCCCGTGGGAAGGTCTTTAGGGGGCTAAGGGGCCCCAAATTCAATTCCGGGCATGGCCAAAAAAATTTATCTTTGGGGTGAACCGTATTTTTTCCCCTTTCCCAAAGTGTGAAAAAATATATAATGATAAGCTTTTTTCATTTTTTAAATATTTTGTGGATATTTTCAAAATTTCCCCACAAAATTTGTAAAGCCCCTCAAAGTAAATTTTCTTTGGGAAATGAAAAGTACCGTTTGTTTGTAAAAAAAAATTTTCCCTAAATAAGAGATTTGAATTTTAATAAAAAATTTTTATAGTTAGTGGATTTTGAAAACTTTATATTTTTTTTCTTTTTTTGCTCTTCGGGAAACTACCTTTAATTTTAGGATTAGTTTATCTAAAGCCAAAACCCTCCTAAAAGGGAACCTTGGGAAAACCCCTTTTGATACAGTACCAAGATTTAGCCCGATCAGTAAAAGGGTTTTTAAAATTTTAAAAAACCCCAAGATATGACCAAAACCAGGAAAAGGGCCCAACAAAAAAAAAAGAAGCTTTTTCAGGGTTCAGGGGGTCTTTGAAATTTGATATCCACAAAACTAAGAAAAAAAAAATTATGATCACAATACTTTGCCCTTTTAAAGGGGGAATTGCAAGAAAGTAAAAAAAAATGTTTATATATTTGTCACCCCCCCTTTAGTGGGCCTAATCTGTCAGTATGTTTTATTGGTGATTTGTTTATAGGGCCTGTGGGGGTCCCCAAAGATGTCCTTTTGTACTATTAAACTCCCAAATGTAAAGTTTTTAAAAGTTACTAAAATTCATGAAAAAAAAGATGTGGTAAAAAGGGAAAACTTTTAAAATTTTATATTATAAAAGTAAATTCAATAAAAAATTTACAATAAATGGAAGTTGAAAATTAAAATATTTTTTTTTAAATTTTTTTAATTTTAAAATTTTTATTTATTTAATATTTTTATTAATATTTTTTTATTAAGATGGTCCTATTCTTGAAAAATCATATCCATTGTCAATATATTTTTTTATCTAATCAATTTTATATTTTTTTAATCCACTTTTCCGTTTCTTTTTATTTTTACTTGTAATATTTTTAATATTGTTTTTAAATAATTTTAATTTTAATTTTAAATTTCAACTCCCAAACATTGTAATTTTTTTATTAAATTTCAAACTTTATAAAAATAAATTTTATTAAAAATATAAAAAGGATTGAAAAAGCCCTTACTTGGGAATGGGTTACTAACCCCAGTATAGTAAAGAATTTTTAAAACCAAGGGCCTAACGAAAATTAATGGTCCTAAAGTTTAAGAACCCCCGGTACTTTGTCACGATGGTGCCCCCCACACACATAAATGGGACAAACCCAGTGGGGGGGGGGGGGGGGGCCCCCAAAAACGGGGAAAAGTGACCCCTTTTTGAATTGATGGTGAATTATCACCCTGTTAGCCCCAAAATCTCGTGCAATTTAAAAAACCCAATTTGGGCCGGGTTCCCAAAGGGACCCTGAAAAGGGACATTCGGGCCCGTCACCCATTACCCCCTCCCGTTTATAAATCTCAAGACTTTTGCTAAAAATTCGGTCTTTAAATTTTGAAATTCATAAAAATTACTATGTAAAAATTAAAAAACACCCCCATTTGGGGATGTAAATTTAAATATTCAACAATAATTTCTAATACCCCGTGAAATTGCGATAAAAAAAGCTTTAACAGATAGAATTCTTTTAATTTTGTCTTCAGCGAAAATCAAAAAAAAACTATTGAAAACTATAAAAAAATTTTAAATTTAATCTCAGCCTATAATTTTGTTTGAGATAATCATAGAGTAATGTACAAAAAAAAAAAAATTATATTTTGTGATTTGTTTTGGTAAGAAACGATGAAAAGGGGGATTTTTAGGGAAAAAACATAAATGCACCTTTTAATCAAAAAAGATTTCCTTAACTCATTAGAATATGGGGTGTAGTGGTATTAATGCCATCACGGGGGAAAAGGGGGGGTAGGTAAAATGGGGGGAAAAGGGGGGTTTGGTTAAATGAAAAAGTAAAAAAACACTAAATTCCAATGTGATATCTATTAAATACAGTTTTTTCAAAATGCTTCGAATTAAAAACAGGGTTACCATTTTTTTTAAATGAAGTTTCCCCCTGGGGAAATTCTAGAAAAAATTTCCCCCTTTTTTCCCAAACATTTTTAAAAAGCAGTGTTTCCCCCCAAGAAAAATGAGAATTTTAAAAAGTTTGGGTTTTTTTTTGGCCAGTTTAAAATTTTTTGGGAAAAGTGGAAATAGGGTTAAAAGAAAATGTCAACCCAAATAATATGAAGAGAAGAAAAATTGGTTCCATTGGTTTATTAAAATGAGGAAAGTATTTTTAAGCTAATTTAAGAAAGTAAAGGGTAAAGTACATTTAAAGTAAATAAAAAATTAGAGATAAAATCTCTTGAAATATATTAGCCCAAAGGTTGAGACGTTTTTTTTTCTTAACTTACAGGTTTAAAAGTTTTTTTTTAAATTTTCCCCCTTTTCATATCTAAACAGAAAATTTGAAATAATTCAACTTTGGGTTTGATTCAAAAAATTTGGTTTAATTTGAATCCATCTTGTTTCCCCCAAAGAAATTCCTTTTCGTTTAAAATGATAATACGAAATTTTTTAAATTTAAAAAATTAAAAGGGAAAATATAGGGAAAATTTCCCAAACCTATATTTTTTTAAAAATTTTTTTCTAGTTTCAACTCATTTTTTCCCTAACTTAACACCATTTGAAATGCTGTAGAGGGAGATTTTTTAAAAAAAAAAAAAATAAAAATTTTCCACAAACCCCTTGATAAAGATAAAACACGACTTTCCCAAAACCAGAAAAAAAACCAAAAAATAACCAATTTTTTTTTTAAGAATTAAAAATCAGGGGGGAAAGGGGGGACCGGTTTGGTCTGGGGGTTTAAGGGTCAAGCTTCTGTGCTGGGGGGGGGGGGGTTTCGATCCTGGCCCCCGGCAAAGTTTTTATTGTTCCCCAAAACCCCTTTCCTTTCCCTTTTTGAAAAACTCTTGTGAATGTGAGGAATCGGGCCCTTCCCACCGGGGTTTTAAATTTCCCCCACTTTTTTAAACTGTAGGTCCTTCTTTTTCTCTCACTATCCCCAATCCCAAATTACCATTAGCGAAAGGGGGTAAAACCCCGAAGGGGTTTGTAAGACACGGTGAAATAAAAAAATAATAACCTGGGAAACCCAAGAAAAATTTCAATGAACCCCAACCAGACATAAAATACAACATTTTTAACACAATCAGTGGGTTTTTGAAGATTTGTTTTTATTTTTGTAAAGAAAAAACAAATTACAAAAAACCCAAAAATAACCCTTTTTTTTTTAAAAATTATAACATTTAGGGTCTAAAATTTTGGGTAAAATGTTATTTTTTTTGCCAGTTTAAAATTTTTGTTTTTTAAAATTATTAATTTTTTCATGTTGTGTATTTTTGATAATGGGGGTTTTAAATTAAAACCCATTGAATTTTAAAATGTTTGGGGTTTATTTTTGTGGCAAGTTTGATATTGATTTATTGTTTTTATCAGTATCCCTGCTTAGAAAAATTCATAAAAAGGGGGTTAAATTTGGAATTTTGGTTTTTTTTAAATTTTTTAAAGAACTCTTTGGCTTAAAATTAAATTTTTTTCCCAAATTTTTGGGTTTAAAACCCAGGTAGGGTTTTCCCAAAGACTTTAGGGACTATTTTAAGAGCCCCTAAAAAAAACAAAAAAATTTTGGGGAAAACTTTTTAAAGAAGGTGTGTATGGAGATGAAATTTTTTTTTTTCCATAAAAGTGACAAGTTTTTGGGGTTCAGGTAAATGGTATTTAGAATAGGTTTTTTGACCTTTAAAGGGAAAACATATCACCCGGGGTTGAAACCCCAATGTTTCAGATGGGGGGAGCTGGGAGGGGAAAGGAGAAGATATTTGTCTGTTCGTGGGTTTTACCCAGAATTCAGTTTCTTAAATGCAACCCCAAATACAAAAAACTTTTAAATTAAAAATGTTCTGTATCTACAAAAAATTCCAGCAATTTTTTAGTTTTTAAAAAAAATTCCTTGAAATTTTTCTAAAATTTTTTTCCCAGACATACCAAGTTTTTCTGTTTTTCTGAAAACCCCCAATTTTCCAGGGGGTTTTGGGGCCCCAAATTCTGAAAATTTGGGGTTACGTTTTGAAAAGGGGAACAGGGATTAGAGTGAGAAAAAATTAGTGAGTCTTTGCATGTTCAAAGGTTATTAAAATGAGTTGGTTTAAAAAACATTCAGCAAAAAACCAAAGAATTGTGCGGGTTGAAAGAATTTATTTTTTAATTTCAAACAAGATAATTTTTAATGGATCTAAAAATTCCATTTTGGGGGACCATACCAAGGGTTTGGGTTTGCTTCTTCAATTTTTTTTCTATGGGGCCCGGGGGAGATCCCACAAATCCTGAAGCGTATTACGTTCAAAAGTTCACCCCCAGAGGGAGGCATGTGGCAAAACCGAAACTCATTGAAAAAAACACAACTTTATATTTTACACATAACACACATATTTTTTTGGCTTATAGCTCAAAAAATATTGGTTTATAAAATAATAATTATTATTATTATTTTTTTTATCTCACAACGGGTTTTCTTTCCCTTTTTGTCAGTGAACTTGGGATCCGACTTGCCCCCCTTCCTCTGCCCCCTTTTATTTTACGGAATTTTTTTTTTTTCCTTCACGTCATTCAATATTTAAAATCTTCCCCCTTTCCCAAAGGGCTCCTTTTTCCCTAAACCCTTTTCCTTATAGGGGATTTTTTTGCGGGAACCCATTTCCTCCTATGGAATATCCAACCCAGTTTTTTTGGCGCCGAAAATAATACCCAAAAATGGTTTAAAAAATTTTTTTTGTATCTACTATGTACAACTACAACTTTAAAATTTTTAAGTTATTTATGATCCCCAAATAGTGGTGAAGATATGCCCCAAACTTGGACTTTTTCGTTAAATGTACTTAAAAGTCGTTTTAAGGGGAAAAATGAGAGTTCCCACTTTTTTGGGGTAATATAAAAAAAGTTTTAGAGACAAAATTTAATCTTAAAAGTTAAGATTGGACATTTGGGGAAAATCTTTTTGTTTGTTTTGGGCCCTTTAGTAAAACTACTAAATTTTTAGGGTTAAAGGGGGGACCGGGTTGGTTTTTAGGGGAAAGGGGTGAAAGATTTCTGTGCTGGCGGCCGGGGTTAAATCCTCGGCCCCAGCACAAAATTTATCGGTTCCCAAACCCCTTCCTTCACCTCTAATAACATTTGTGAAGGGGGGGGGAATGCCAGACCCCCCACCGTGGTTCGGTTTCCCAACGTTAAATTTGGGGCCCTTTTCTTTCATTCATAATAACCCCACCATTCCACATTAGCGTAAGTGCGAAATAACCCGAACGGGGTAAGAGGGCAGTTTTTAATAAAAAATAATTTGGGGTTTTTAAATATTTAAACCCAAAAAAAACCCCTCGGGGGGAGTTTTTAAAAAAACCCAAATTTTTTAAAACCAATCGGGTTAGGGTTTTTCGGCTTTTTAATCTGAGATACAGGAGACGGCTTGAAAAAAACCATTTTTTTCCTTTTTCGGGGTGTTTAAACCCGCGTTTGGGGGTCTTGAAAAATTTAAAAAAGCAAAGAACCTACATGTATCTGGGGCCCTTAAATAAAAAATATTTTTTATGCCCATCTACAGCCCCCAAAAAATTTTTTTTTTTAAAGGTTTTTATTTTTAATTTTTTGCAAGTATAAAAAAGGGCCCCCCATAAAAAAATTCATGGAGCAAAAATTGATTAAAAAAAAACTAATAAATTCCCAAATCTGTCAAAATTATGTTCCCTGTTAAATGGGAGAATTTTAGGCCTTTATAGGAGTAAGTTTTTAATATTTTAAAATAAAATATAAATATTTTACAAACAAAATAAAATGAAAAATTGATTAAAATAAAATTTTTTTTTTTATATATTTTAAAAAACTTAAAAAAAACCGATAAAAAATTTAAAGAGATGCCCATATTTTTTTAAAATGAAAAAATGTGCCAAACTGGGGTTCTCCCGTAAACATCCACTTTGTCCTTTTTAAAGTCAAGGGGAATAGGAAATTAGGAAAAAGAATGTCTGTAAGAATTTTTTAAATATTTTTCTGTTGCCAAAAATATAAATGTTAGAATAAATATAAAAATATTTTGTTCTCGATGGTTGTGAAACAGGGGCTCTTACCTTGTGTGACAAAAAAGACCGTACTTGGGAAGATATTTGGCCCAAAGGGAGGGGCTACGGGGGAGTGGAAAATGTTACATAATGAAAATTAAATACCCCCGGAAAAAATTTACCAGAAAAATGTAGAACACCCAAAAATTTAAAGGAAATTTAGTGAAGAAGAAAAGTGTGAATGGAAGAATCTAAATTTTGTTCAGGGTTTTTGTTTTTTCTTTTTGGGGATTGTGTTTTAGGGGGATTGAGTGCCAAAAATCAATAGGAAAAAAACCAAATGGTAAGAATTTGACTCAAATGGGGGGAAAAAAAGAGAATGTCCCCGAAAGATATAGGGTTAATTTTTTGGGGGATGGATAGAAAAACAAGTAGTAAAAGGTGTAAGAGGGGTGGAAATGTAAAAAAAGAAATAGGGCTTAAAAGAAAAAGGGGGTTTTGGGTGTAATGAGGTTGGGCGGATAGAATACTAAAAGATAAAGATAGGGGGTAATGAGGTTTGGGCTGGATAAAAACTAACTCAAAATAGTAATAAGGTGTAATGAGGTGGAAGTATAGAACTAGCTAAAGATAAAGAATGGGTTTTAATGAGGGGGGACTGGATAGAACTAGATCAAAATAAAGGTAGGGTGTAAGGGGTTTTGGGCTGGATAGAACTAATCGAGATAAAGATAGGGGGTAAAGATTGGATGGTTTTTGAACTAACTCAAGAAGTTAAAAAGGGGTTTTAAAGAGGTGGACTGTATAGAACTAGCTAAAATAAAGATAGGGTGTAATGAGGGGGATTTGGGTAGAAACTTTAAAAATTTTTAAAGGAAATTATGGATAGGGTTTAAAAGGGAAGATTGGATGGATAGAATAACTCGAGTAAAGATAGGGGGTAATTTATTTGGACCGGTTAGAACTAACTCAAAAAAGTAAAAAAAGGTGTAATGAGGGGGACTGTATAGAATAGCAAAAAATTAAAAATAGGGTTTTTAATTTTAGGTGGACTGGATAGAACTGCTAAAAATAAAGATAGGGTTTTTAAAGAGGTGGACTGGATAGAAAACGTCAAAAAAGTATATAGGAATGAGTTTTAAAATGGGGAGTACAAGCTTAAATTTTTAGGGAAAAGGTGGTTGGGACTTTGGAATGCGGGGGAAAAGAGCTTTTGAGGTTTTAGTCCCGGGAAAGGTTTTTTATGTTATTTAAAAAAAAGAATTTTAAATTTAAATTTTTTCATTTTTGGGGTTGTCACTTTCGTAGTAATTTAAGAGCCTCATAACACAAAGAAGTTTAAATTTTTTTAAATTCCCTTTTTAATTTTGGGTTTTAGTTTTGTTTTTAAATTAAAGATTATATCCCGTTTTCCCCTTTTAACAAAGGATTTTTTCAAATTTTAACCACCATGGTTAAGTTGTTATTTGAAATAGAAACTTTAAAATTTTAAAAAAGCATAAAATGTTTTAAAAATGACACCCTCAAGAGACACTTGTAGGCCAAAAACTTTTGTTGTTTTGGGTTGTGATTGGTTTTTGGTGTTTTCAGAAATTTTGTTTTTTAACAAGATAAAAGAAAATTAATTTTTGCAAAATTTGGGGTTTTTTTATACAAAAAAAATTTTTCCCTTTTTAAATGTGGCAAAGGGTTTTGAGCCTTATAAATATTTAAAGAATTTTGTTTGGGAGTTTGGGGGTTTGGGTTTTCCACCTGGTGTTCTCAAACTCACTTGGCGTATTCCGGTTTTTTAAAAAAAAATTATAAAAAATATCTTGTTTTTTAAAAGAAAGAAAGTAATAGTTTTCTTTATTTACATTAATCGTTCTCAACTTTTAAATTTATTTAATTTAATCATAAAAAGTTTATATTTTGGTTAGAAAAAAATAATTTAAGGATTTGATGCTCTATATCAAAAATTTTTCAAACCCTTTTTTGTACAATAACCCCCCAAAAATAATTTCTCCCCAATTTGGGACCCCCAAATTAAATTTTACATTTATTTAAAATTACGTTGAGCTTGATGCCCATTCAATTTTTGTCGGGTGAAAGGGGGGTTTTTTCCTAAAAATGTTTTCCCCTCTCCCTCCCCCCCAAAAGTGGGTTTTACTTCTACTAAAACAAAATTCCCCCTTTAATTCATTCAGTAATTAGCCTAACTTTTGGGACTTAAAGTGGGATAGGCCCCCAACGGGGGTAGTAAACATGGGGCTAAGTAATAATATTTAAATTTTTTTTCTAAAATAAATTTCCCTCAAATAATGGAATTAAATAATAAGTTTTTTTATTGGGAATATGTGTAAACCCTCACCATCGCCACAGCCCTCAAATTTTCATACGAATGTTTTCCAACCTGTGGCCGGGTTAAATTTTGTAAATTGCTTTTTATTTTTTCTTTCCTTCAACCCAAATTTTTCCCCCTGAATTGGGCCCTTTAAAGGGGGCCCAAATTTTTATTTAGGTTTAGCCACATTCAAAATTAAAATGCATTTTGGAAACAAAAATTTATATAATAACGAAATTTCTTTAATTAGGCTTACAGAAAATCTTTTTAAACGAAAAAGGGGCCCAAAAAAGAAACCAAAAAGGTTTTAAATTTCATACTTTGTTTACTAGCATGCCTTTTGATTGTTTCTGGATTTTGTGTCCAATGACCTCGCTTTTTAAAAAGGTCCCCATTGTGTGTGTATGTATGTATATTTTTTGAATTTTTTCGTAGCCTCCCCTTTAGTGTACGCCACCATATTATGTTGGAAAAAGGCCCCACCAAATGCTCTGGAGGTGTAATTTTTCCCTTTTTATTCTTTTTAAAAAAATTAATTTTTGGGAAAAAAAAAATTAAAATTAATTAGCACATTTAACTAAAATAAAATTTAATTTTAAATTTAAACCCAATAAAGTAAAAGGTCTATCACTATACTTACAGGGAAAAAGGGAAAAACCATTGATAAGTCTAATATAGCCTAAATTTTTTTTATTTTTAACTATTTTTTTTTTATAATATTTAGACAACTCAAAAAGATCTAACTCTTAAAAATTAAAAATAATAGTCAACAATTGATTCATCTGATTGATCCCTTTGGCCTACGTATGATTCATCTTTTACCATGAAATCGGGAAATTTTTTAAAATTTTTGGGTTTTGAAAGAATTATGCCTATAATTTATTAGTGAAAAAAGGTAGCAATGTTAGAGAAAGTTTGGTTAGGCTAGGTTGGAAAAGGGGGTCTTTATTAATTATGTGAATTATTTTTTTTCTGGGGGTGTTTATTCTTAATGGACCTACATGTTAATTTTTAAAAATCGTTCTAATGACTCCTTGTCCCGGTTTGGGTAAAGTTAAAAATTTGTGTGTGCGCAAGTGTATTTATTTTTGGGTAAGAAAAGATTTTTTAAACATTTCCAAGAAATATCTTTATTGCAAGAAGTGTAGGTGGGGCGCCTTTTCAAAAGCTTGCACAAGGGGTCCATAATTTTAAAAACCTACGGGGAAGATCTGATTGTCCCTTTATAGTTTTTTTTTAAGATTTTTTGTTCCTGTTTCACTTAGGCCAAAATAGTTTGGGTTTTTAATTGTTCAATTTTTTAAACCTCTTTTAAGTAGGGTTAGGGGATATCCCACTTTTTTAAACATCTAATAAAGGTTTCTGGTAAATAGAAAACCTTTTAAAAATTTTAAAACGGTTATTCGAAATTCCCCCTTGGGGTTTTTTGAATTTCGAGGGAAAAAATGTTCTTTTCATAAAATTTTTGTAAAAAAAGAAAAAATTTCCCCGACTTTTACATAAGGGATGCCTTTCATTTTTACTTGTGTATTTTTTATGACTCTAAAAATTAAAAATACAAAACTTTTTTTTTGTACCGCCCTCTTTTCTAACCGCTCGGGTTTCATGGTAATTTAAAATTTAAATATTAAAAAAAAATATGGGAAAGGGGCCCAAAATAACCTTTGGGTTTTTAAAAGAATGTGGGTCTCCCGGAATTAATTTGGGCCAAACGCCCCTTTTTGGAAAAAAAAATTTTTTAAGGGCAGAATGAGAAAGTTTAGTTATAAAAGTTCTCAATCGAAAAAAATTTGTTAGGTTTTAAAGTTTATTGATTAAAAATAAACACGTGGGTGGTTTAAAAACAGCTTCTTTTAATGCTGGCAAAATGTCCCGGGTGGGCCCCAACTATCCTCATCCTTTATCAGGATAACACGAAAGATCTGTTAAGTCCATTTAAAATGTTTTTATGGGGTTTTCCCCATTTTTTGGCCTTTTCAAAACTAACAAATTTTGTGAGCCTTTTGTTGTATTTTTTTAAAAACGGCCCCGGTGGCTAGTAGGTAATTTTTTTTTTCGTGCAATACTATTTTTACCCATTATTTTTTTAATTTTTTTTTTTTTTACTATTAGTTGTTTCCCGCTTTAAACCATTTAAATTGAACAATTTTTTTTTAAAAATTTTTTAAAACCAAAAGAATTTAAATAAAATTGGTTTTTACAAAATTTTTTTACCCTTGGGTCAATATTAAGTTTTTTTTAAATAAAAACTGTTTAAATGAAAAGGTTTGGGACAATTTTATTTTTTAACCTTTCTAAAAAACTAGAATCAACACACAAAATTTAAATTTAATTTTTTAAGGAAATATAATTTAAAAACAAAAATAATTTTTAAAATTTAATCTTTTATTTATTTTAAAAATTTTTAAAATTACACATTTTTTTCCCCAAAGGGACACAAATTTTTTTTAAATAAAAAAGTGTACATGCCCTTTAAAAAAAAAAAATAATCCCCAAATTTAAAAACACCACTATGTTTATTTATTTGGCCAAGGGAAAAATAATATTAACTGAAAAAATCAAACAAGTAATTTTTATTATTATTAGCACCCCGTCCTTTCTTTTCATTCGGGGTTTTACGTAAGGGTGATTGTGAGATGAAATGGAAAGGGCCCAAAGTTTAACGTGGAATCCTGACATTCCCCAAAATTCACAAAAATTGTGATTAATAAAAAGTCTTTTAACGAGGTGAAAGGGAAAAGTTTGGTAACAGTTTAAAACTGTTTCCGGGCCAAGGTTGAACCCCAACCCCCGACACAAAAATCCAAAACCCTTTCCCCTAGACCCCCAGGTCACCCATAATCAATAATAAAAACCCCAAATGTTTTAAACCCTTTTTTTTGTTTTAATTAGCGAAGAAAAGTTGTTTCCCAAACCCAAATTTCTCACTCAATTTTTCAGGGGGGGGGGTTGGGGGGTTTAAATTTTCGTTGAGTTAAAATTTTTTAAAGAGGTTACAAAAGGCGTTAGAGGGAAAGGGTTTAAAAATTAAAAAAAAATTAAAAAAATTAAAAAAAACCTAATTTTAAATGCAGTTTAAAAAAAAGTAGGCCCCATCGACAGGTGTCAGTCTTTATTGTATGCTCGTTTGGTTCGCCCCGGGATGAGGCGGGGTTCAAAAACCATCTGGTAAACTAGCGTAAAATTTTTTTTAAACATTTTTACCCTCCCCCCCCATGCAAAAAAAAGGGGATATTTAAACCAAAATTTTACCTCCCCCCCCAATTTTAATAAAAAAGAGCCCAAAACCTTTAAGGGTTTGAAAAACCGTTTAAAAAAAACATTTAAAACCAAAATTAATTTGAACATTTTTATGTTTTCAAGGAATCCAAAGGGTATCATGGACAAAAAAAGAGGGCAAACCTTGAAAACATTCGGAAACCAATAAAAATAAATTGGGACGGAACCCCCCAGTACTCTTTACAAATAAAATCATTTTAAAAATTTTATCAATTTGAACTTATTTGCCCAAAATTTAGAAAATTTTTGGTTTTAGAAAAAAGTAAATTAAAGTTTTTAATTTTTAATAGTACTACAATTTTGCAAAGATAAGTTTTTTTAGTATCTCCCAAAAAAATTGCAGGGGAAAAACGGGGAAAATTTAAACCCTTTTGTTAAAAAGTTTTTTTTATGGGAAAATGAAAAAAGCCAGTTTTTTCCTCCTTCAGAAAATACCCCTAATTTTAGGGGTAAAATAACCAAATCCAAAAACCCCAGGGCAACCCTAAGAAAAACCCCAGATACCAAGTTTTTTTGCTCGATCAGTAAAATTAAATTTTGGGGCTAAGTTGGAGGTACAGACCCGAACCCACTGAAATTCAAAATCATTTTTTCCGACCAAGGGGGTTAAGAAAAAGTCAAGAAATTTTATCCCAAAATCTTGATTTATTTTTTTTTTTTGATTTACCCTATTTTTTCTACCTGAAAAAATTGCGGGGAAAGGGAAAAAAGGAGTATCAAACCTCAATCTTTTTAAAAACAAGTGAGTTAGATTTTTATTTTGAGGATTGTTTGGGATAAATTTGTTTAAAAACTTTTTTTTAATCCTTTGGAAAATCTTTTTTCAAGTTTAAAAATTGAGAAAAATCTTGTTCCTGAAAATATTTTTAACTGTATTTTGGGACAAAAATTTTAAACATACTGGCTGATCTTAAACATAGGGTATTTAATTCTAAACCCTTGAATGTTTTAGTTAATTTTTATTGAGGGCAATACATGGTTTTTTAAAAATTTTTCCCTGTTTTTAAATTTTTTTTTTTAAAAATTTTTTTTACTTGGTAAGTTAGTTTGGGGTACGTTTTTTATCACTTCGGGGAAATTGGGTTTTTTTGTAACTCCAGTTCGACAGGAGTTTAAAAAAATTAGTAACAACAGGGGTTTTTTACTATTTTCTTATTACAAAAAATTTTTTTTTTTCCAAAGGTTTTTTCCCAAAAAAATTTCATTTTTCCCGACACCTAATAGATATTTTAAAAAAAAATTATAGGAAATTAAAAAATTTTTTTTTAAAGAAAATTTTAGAAAGAAAAGTTTGGGAATTAAAAACATGTTTTAAAAAATTTTTTTGGGAAAAAGAAGAGAAATGAATGAAAATTTCAAATTTTTTAAAAAGAAAAATTTGGGTTATATTTTCTGTATGGCCCCCAAACAGAATGGGAAAAAAAAAAAAAAGGGGGTAAATCCAAAAATACATTTTTTTTTGTTTAAATGTGGTGGGGCCTATTACAATGTTTACTTTATTTAAAAACTGTTAACCAATTTTTAATTATTGTATATGTACCGGGGAGGCCTATAGAATAAGTGCCACACAAATCGTGAATAATTTAAATTTTTAATAATGGGTATTAGCATGTGATTTCCCTCGCCGATTCAGGTGCATTTTCTTTTAAAAAAACCCACCCTAACCCTACCAAATTTTTTAAAAAGATATAAAAAAAAAAATCAACTCTCAATTTAAATGGGGTTTAAAGGAGGGCTACAAAACCCCTTTTTATCAATTTCCCCTGGTAAAACTGCAAACCCCTTTAAAACTACCCAAAAAATTAATAAAGTCCCAAAAATCAAAAATAAATGTAACTAACTTGCTGAAAAATCAAGCCCTCGTAAAATACCCCCCAAACTTTTTTTTCCACAAACACAAAGATTAGGGTTAAGGCCCCCCAAAATACCAATTTTGAAAAAAAAATTTTTTAAAGCATGGTTTTTAAAATTTTTATGTTTTTTAAAAAATCACTCATTCCCTTAAAATAGCCCTAAAAAAAACCCCCTTTTTGCTTTATGTACCAGTTGTCCTGCAGGGTGGGCCAAAATTGACTCCATCAAACTGAGATGCACAAGTGTGTGCATAAATAAACTTTCTCTATTGGGCCCCTCAAGGGGTCGATTTTTGGGAACGTTCCCCTTTCGATACCCGGAAAAATTAACCCATAGTCCCAGTTTTTAATTTTTTTTCCCCAAACTGTAAACAAAAAAATAATTTCTTCTATAAGTATTGCCCAATAGAACCAAAAAAAAATAGGCCCCGGGTTTAAAAGAACTATTTTTTTTTTTTTTTTAGCACCATGTCTTTCTTCCGGTTGTGTTTTAGCCATTAAATTTATCAAAAAGAATTAAGCCTAATTATGAAATTTTTATTATTTATTTTTATTATTAGCACCGTGTTTACTACCCATTCAGGTTAAAGTGCGATACGCTAATGGAATGGGTAGGTAATTGTGAGATGAAATAGAGGACCCCCCAGTTTTAAAAAAAAAATCCGAACCACCCTTTGGGGGCCCGGTTTCCCCCACATTCACAAGTTTTTGAAAAGAAAGGTTTAAGAGCCAATAAATTTTACAAATATCCCAAAAAGAAGCAACACCAAAAATATTTTACAGAAGAATATTGACAAACTTCTTCAACCTTTGGCTATAAGCAAAAAAATCACAGTGCAAAAACCCTTTACCCTTTAAAAATTGTGTAAAAGGCCTAAAGGGCTACGAAAAAGGTCATTAAATAAGCACCAAAAAGTACAGTATATAGATAAAATTTCCCGTAGTAAATAAGGCCTATTGTAAATTTTAACCTTTCCCCCTTTTTAATACTAACTGTGTTATTTGTGAAAGTCTCTTATTTGATATGTATAGTTTTTCCTGTACCTTTTAAAATAAAATTACTTTTGAAAAATATAAATTTTAATTTTTAGGGACAACTTTATTTCCCCTTTGATAAGACGGGGCTTTATAACTCGAACGGGCCCCCAAACCCCCTTTGTATGAGTTTTTTTTGGGGCGGTTTAAATGAATTTTATAAAATTTTAAATTAAAAAAAAGTCATTTTTTATCCAAAAGGGTTATGTTTTGTTTTCCCTTTGGGGGGTTTAAAATAATAAAAATGTTAACTGTTATAATATATTAAAATACTTTTTCCTTAATATATGTAACCTTTAAAAATAGAATTTAATTTTACCATTTTATTTTTTAAAATCATAGTAACCATTTCTATTTGGTGTATTTATATTAAAAAATATTTAAAAAAAATAAAAAACCCCCACACTACTGTATGGTGTTTCTATTTTTTGAGCCAGGTTTCACAAGGTAATCATGCTTAATTAATAACTGTAAACATTTTCGGCGTTAAAAAATATAAAAACATAAATAAGTACCCCAATTTGGGCCCATGTTTAAATCGGAAAAAAGTTTAAACCAGGATTTACAGGGAAAATCCGTAGCCCCCCTTTTCCCAAAGCAAATTTTGGACAACCCACATTTTTTTTTATATTAACGTAAAATTTTTTTAAATTTTTACCCGTGAGAAGAGATGCTAAATTTTAAATTCCACTGTCAAAACAAATCAAAAAAATAAATATTCAAATACAAAAAAAACCCAAAAATAAAATTAAAAATTGAAAAATTTAAAACAATTACAAAATATTAACTAAAGGGGAAAAACTTCCCTTTAAAAAAATCCCAAAAAAAATTTTTAAAACGCAAAATAATTCCAAAAAAAGACCCAAACTAAAAAATTAAAAAAAAAATTTAGTTTAAAATAAAGAACACAATGAAAAATATGTTAAGATGGAGTCAAAAATGAGTCCAAAAAATTGGGAAATTTTGTTCCCGGTTTGGGGCTAAAATTATTTCAAAAAATTCCCCAAAGAAGAAGAAAAATTTAAAAATGTATTTAATAAAAATTAAAAATTTTTGTTGAAATAAAAAACATTTTCAATACAGGAAAAAAGAAATAAAGGATTTTTTAAAATTTAAAAAAATGAAAAAGAGTCAAATATATTTGACTGGTGCGAGTTTCCCAGACAAATAAGTGAGCCAAATTAAAATAAGAATTTTTGGGAAGGGGGAAAAAGGGGAAAAAACAAACCAAAACAAAATTTTTATCCCAGTGTCAACCCCCTGGCTCCTCATCCCAATAACTAACCGATTTTAGCCAACACCATAGAAAAAAATTTAACAGTTGAACCCTGAGGGTTAATATTAAAAAGGTGGCAGTAGGGAAGGGAGGGGACCCGGTTAGTACAGAAATTTAACCCAAAAGATGGCGGGGCGCCTCAAAAAAAGGAATGAAACAATTTAACCCTTCGGAAATGAATTAAAAAGCTTTATTTTTTCGAGTGGTTCCCTTTCCCTTTAAGGGTTCCCGGGGCTAGTCCAGAAATTTTTTTACGTCCCCAAATAGTGGGTTTTTTTAAGAAAAATTTTTTTTTTTAAAATCCAAAAAAAAAACGTAAACCCCTTTGTCCCTTTTTTTCGAGAAAAAAGGCCTTTTAAATTAAAGGGGAAAAGGTAGTATTACCTTCTAAAATAAACCTTAATTTTAAAAGGGCCCCGCGTCTATTCCAGAATTTTTGTCACGTCCAAAAAAAGGGGGGTTTTTTATACAGAAAACGTTTTTCCCTTTTACCCCCTATATATAAAAGTAACATTCCCCGCCTTTTTTTTCGAGAAAAAGTCCTTAAAAATGGAAATAGCTACATTTTTTCAGTGGTCCTTCCGTTTTAAGGGGGTTTTTGAGTCTAGTCCCCAAATTTTTTTCAAGTCCACAAATGGTGGGTTTTTTACAGAAAAATGTTTTTTTTTCACTCCCCAAAAAAATAAAAAGTATCCCTTTTGTCCTTTTTTCGAGGGGATAAGGCCCCTTTAAATTTGGGGAAATGAGTAGTATTACCTTTTTTAAAAAGCTTTAGTTTAAAGTGCCCCCCGTCTATTTTCCCCCAAATTTTTTTACGTCCCCAAATGGTGGGTTTTAACATAAAACCGTTTTTTCCCTTTTACCCCATATATATAAAAGTAACCCCTTTTGGGCCTTGTTTTCGAGATATAAGTCCTTAAATATGGAAATACTAATTTTCCCAGTGGTCCCTTTCCCTTTAAGGCGTTCCGCGTCTAGTCCCAAAAATTTTTTTTAAACCAAAAATGGTGGGGTTTTATAAAAAGAAAAGGTTTTTTTTTTTCACTCCATATAAAAAAAAAAGTTCCCTTTTGTCCTTTTTATTTTTTCCCCCCAGAAAATAAGTCCTTTTAAAAATGGAAATTTGCCCACATTTTACGAGTGGGCCTTCCCTTAAAAGGCGTTCCACGTCTAGTCCCGTTTTTTGCAAAGTCCACAAATTTGGGGTTTTAAAACAGTAAAATGTTTTATTTCACTCCATATAAATAAAAGTTTCCCCTTTCGTCCTTGTTTTTGAAATATAAGGCCCCTTTAAAAAGGGAAAAAAAATTTGTATTACCTTCTAAAAAAGCCCTTTTTTTTAAAATTTCTCCAGCGTCTATTCCAGAATTTTTTTCATTTTTCCCCAAATTTGGGTTTATAAAAAAACAGTTCTTTTTTACCCCCCTAAAAAATAAAAGTAACCCCTTTTCGTCCTTGTTTTTTGAAATTTTAATTTCCCTTAAATTTTGGGAAAAAGCTACAAATTTTTCGAGTGGTCCTTCCGTTTTAAAGGGGTTCCAGCGTCTAGTCCAGAAAATTTTTTTAAGTCCCCCAAATTTGGGGGGTTTTATACAGAAAAAATGTTTTCTTTCACTCCATATAAATTAAAAATATCCCCTTTCGTCCTTGTTTTTTGAGATATAAGGCCTTAAATAGGGAAAAAGATTAGTATTACCTTTTTAAAATTTTCCTTATGTTTTTAAAAATGCCCAGCGTCTATTCCCGAAATTTGTCAATTTTCCCCAAATGGGGGGTTTTTTACGAAAACAGTTCTCTTTCACCCCCATATATAAAAGTAACCCTTCTGTCCTTGTTTTCGAGGGTTTAAGTCCTTTTAAATTTTGGAAATAACTACATTTTACGAGTGGCCTTCCCTTTAAGGCGTTCCCCGGTTTTAGTCCAGAATTTTTTTACTTTCCCCAAATGGGGGTTTTATACTTAAAAAAATTTTCTTTACCCCCTTTAAAAAAAGAATTTCCCTTTTCGTCCCCTTTTTTTCGAAAATTAAAGGCCTTAAAAAGGAAAAGAGTAGTATTACCTTTTAAAAAAAGCCTTTTTGTTTAAAAAGGGTCCCCGGTCTATTTTCCCAAATTTTTTTTCATTTCCCCAAATGGTTTGGGGGGTTTTTATTAAAAAAAAAAAAGTTCTCTTTTTACCCCCTATTTTATAAAAGTAACCCTTTTCTTCCTTGTTTCGGTATAAGTCCCCAAATATGGAAAAAAGCTACATTTTTTTCCGAGTGGTCCTTCCGTTTAAGGCGTTCCCAGGGTCCTATTTCCCAAATTTTTTTCACGTCCACAAATGGGGGGGTTTTATAAAGAAAAGGTTTTTTTCCCCCATTTAAAATAAAAGTATCCCTTTTCGTCCTTTTTTTGGAAAATAAGGGCCTTTTAAAAAGGGAAATGAATTTGGGGTTTTATTTTCTAAAAAAGCCCTTTTGTTTAAAGGGGCTCCAGCCCCCTTTCCAGAATTTTTGTTTATTTTCCCCAAATGGTTGGGGGTTTTTTACAGAAAAAAGTTTCTTTTCCCCCTCCTATAAAAAAAAAATTTAACCCTTTCCCCTTTCCCTTTTTTTTTCCCAATATAAGTCCTTAAATATTTGGAAAAAAACCTTTTACAAATGGTTTCCCTTGTTTAAGGCGTTTAGGTCTAGCCAGGGAAATTTTTCCCACCACAAATGGGGAGTTTTTATACAGAAAAGGCGTTTTTTTCACCCATTTAAATAAAAATATCCCCTTTTCCCTCCTTTTTTTTTCGGAAAATATAAGGGGCCCAAAAAAGGGAAATGAGTAGTATTACCTTTAAAATAGTTTGTTTAAAGGGGCCCAAACGTCTTTTCCAGAATTTTTGTCAGTCCCCAAAGGTGGGTTTTAACAGAAAAAGTTCTTTTACCCATTAATTTTTAAATTAAACCCTTTTTTTCCTTTTTTTTCCAGATTAAATTTCCCCTTTTTAAGAAAAAAGCTTCCTTTTACAATTGGGCCTTCCTTTTTAAAACGTTCTAGCGTCTAGCCAGAATTTTTGTCCTCCACAAATGGAGTTTTTATAAGAAAACCGTTTTCTTTTAAACCCCCTTTTTTAAAAAAAAGTATCCCCTTTCGTTCCCTTTTTTTCGAGATATAAGGGTTTTTAAAAAGGGAAAGAGTAATATTTTCCTTCTAAAAAGCCTTTTTGTTAAAGGGGCTCCAGGGCAAATTTCCCGAAAATTTTTTTCACGTCCCCAAATGGTGGGTTTTTTTACAGAAAAATTTTTTTCTTTTTACCCCATATAATAAAAGTAACCCCCCTCTTTCCTTGGGTTTTTAGATATAAAATCCTTTAAATATGGAAAAGCTAAATTTTACAAAGGGGCCCCCCGTTTAAAGGGGTTCCCGCGTTATTTCCCGAATTTTTGTAAGTCCACAAATGGGGGTTTTATACAAAAAAAGGGTTTTTTTCACCCCATATAAATTTTAAAATAAACCCTTCTCGTCCCTTTTTTTCGAGATATAAGGCCTTTAAAAAGGGGAAAAAATGGAATTTTCCTCTAAAAAAGCCTTATGTTTTAAAAATTCTCCAAACGTCTATTTCCCCAAAAAATTTTTATTTTCCCCAAATTGGGGTTTTTTACAAAAAAAAGTTTTTACTTCAAACCCCTAAAATTTAAAAAATAACCCCTTTTGTCCCCTTTTTTTCGGATATAAGGCCTTAAAAAAGGGGAAATTAAGAAACCCTTTAAAAAAAGTTTTGTTTTTGGTTTTTAAAAGCGGGCAATTTCCGAATTTTTGTACGTCCACAAAGGTGGGTTTTATACAAAAAACAGTTCTTTTCCCCCCTTTAAATAAAAGTCCTTTTCGTCCTTGTTTTTGAGAAAAGGCCTTAAAAGGAAATGAATTGAATTTTCCCTTCAAAATTTGTTTTAAAGTTTAAAAGGGTATCGGGTTTTTTCCAGAAATTTTTTTTTCCCCAAAATTTTTTTAAAAAAAAACTTTTAAAAATATTTAAAAAACCCCCAAATTTTGTTGGGTTAACCTTAAAAGGTTTTTTAAATTTTTTTTTCCTTAAATCGAGTAGATCCTTTTTTTAAAAATTTTTTAAAATTTTTTTATAAAAAAAATTTTTTTCCCCCTTTTAAATAAATATTTTTTCCCTTTTTTTTGGGTATTTGGCCCCTTAAAAAAATGAATTATATTAAACCCTAAATTTGTTTTTATTTTTAAACTCCGTCATTGGGGGTTTTTCCATTTTTCCACTTTGGGGGGTTTTTTCCAAAAAAAAGGGTTTTTCCTTTCAATTTTTCCATTTTAAAAAAAATACCCCCTTGGGCCCTTTTTTTAAAAATTTTAAAAGGAAAATTTCATTTTTTTTTAAAAGGGGGCCCTAAATCCAAATTTTTTAAATTTAAATTGATTTTTTTGAAAAGAAATTATAAATAAAAACCCTTTCCCCTTTTTTAAAATTTAAAAGTTTAAAAAAGAAACCTTTAAAATTTTTAAAGTTTGTTTTCTTTTTTCCTTTTGGGCATAAATGGGGGGTTTTTTCATAAAACGGGTTACTTTTAACCCCCTTTTTTAAAAAGATTTCTCCTTTTTGTTTTGAAATATAAAGGGGGGTTAAAAGGTAAATAGTAATAAAATTCTAAAAAGCCTTTAAAGTTTAAAATTCTACCCCGCTATTCAAATTTTTTTCCAAAATTGGGGGGGAAAAAAAAAAACAATTCCCCTTTTTCCCCAAATAAAAATAACCCTTCCCCTTGGTTTTAAGTAAATTTAAAGATGGGAAAAAAATAAAACGAAAGGGCCCCAAAAGGGTTTAAGGTTTATCCGGAAAACGTCCCCAAAGGGGATTTAAAAAAACTTATCTTTACCCCCGGAAAAAAAAATTTCCCTTGGGCCATTTTAAAAAGGCCTTTAAAAGGAAAAAGGTTACCTTCTTAAAGTTTTTTTAAAGGCCCCGAAGAATTTTGCTTTCCCCAAAGGGGGAAACAGGGTAACCTTTTCCCCCTTTTTTCTCCTTTTTAAATAAAAGGTTCCCCTTTCCCCTTTTTTCCGGGGGAAAAATAAAATTAAAAAGGGGAAAAAAAAACCCTTTTGAGTTGGGTTTTCCCCAAAGGGGGTTTCCCCGCTGACCAGAATTTTTGCCCAAACATCCCAAAGGTGGGGAACAGTAAAAGTTTATTTATCCCTAAAAAAAAAGAAACCCCTTTTCGCCCGGTATAATGGGGGGCCCCCGGGAAAATGGGGTTAGGATTCCTTCAAAAATAGCCTTTTAGGAAGGGGGCCCAAGCGACCGGAATTTTTTGGGCCACAAGGGTTTCTTTCGGGGAAAAAATTCCCTTTTTCTTTTGGGGCCCTCTCTTTGGGCTTTTGAGATATTCCTTATGGGTACTTTTCAAGGGTCCCGTTTGGCCTTCATGCTTGACCGTTTTTGTAATAAAATGGGAGGAACGGAAAAAATTTTTTTAACCCATTTAAAAAAAGTATCCCTTTTGGTTGGTTGGGTTTTGGTTGGCTTAAAAAGGGGAAAAAGAAAAACCCAAATAGTTAATTTTAATCCCAGCAAAGAATTTAGACGGTCCAAAAAGGGGTTTTTTAAAAGAAAAAATTTTCCTTTCCCCAAAAAAAAATTCCCTTCTTTTTTGGGGAAAAATGAAAAGATGTATAACCTTTTAAAACTTTAAGAAAGGCCCAGTGCATTCCAAATTTTTTTGGGTTTGGGGGTTTTATTACCTAAACCCCAAATTTCCCCCCAAAAAAAAAGGATCCTGCTCTGTCCTTGTTTTCGAGGATTTCCAAAATTTGGGGATTGTATTCCCTTTTAAATTCCCTTTTTGTTTTAAAAATGGGCCCCCGGGCTACCGGGTTTTGACGTTCCCCAAATTTTTTTAAAAATTTCCTTTTCCCCCTTTTTAAAAAACCCTTCCGGGGTTCCGTTTTCCCGGGGTTAAACCAAAAATTTGGGTCCTTTCGGGGCCCCGGAAGGCCTTTACGTCCCAAATAATTTTTTAAGCCCAAATTGGGGGAAACCGGGGAAAAAACCCCAACCCCCCCCGTTTACCCCCTTCCAAAAATGGGGGCCCCTTTCCCTTTGATTTCCCCAATATAAGGGGCCCAAATATTAAAAAAAAAAAACTACCAAGAACTAAAGAGATTATGTTTAAAAAAACGTTTGAATTTAAGCTAAGAAACAACACAACAATTAATTTTGTCCATTTGAAAATTAAATTCTTAATTAATGTGTGGTGAGTGTTTAGTACAGTGTTGTCAAAATAGTCTGGGAATTTTTTTTATAGTTAATATTATTTAGTTTCACTCTTGTTTTACAGAATTATAACTTAATTATTTCTTGAAGTGCATGCCTTTTATAATATATTTTTTCATAAATAAATACCCTTTTGGTGGCTGCATGGCTATGGCGCACTCTCACACATTACTAAATTGTCGATGATGGGGAAATCGGAGTTTGAATCCAGGACAGCTCTATCGAGGGTGTTTTTACTAATTAGTTGTTCACTCGCTCTCCATGCAAATGCATGTACACTTATTCTCAATTCAACCTACAACACCCCTAAAGGCCCGTTGACACGTGTAATGATATGAAATGATACATATCAATATGTTATTATTTAAATCTATATTCAAAAAATTTCTATATTAATATTCGAGCGGGGTGTAAGATTTATTTTGTGTAGAACTGTCGAATTGTAAGGTGTGGTGAAATCCTTCTACGTCTCTATTTAAAAAGACAACGCACTTTCCGTGGAAAGAGACCACCTGGATGACCTCACCCCTTTTCTTTTAGGAAGCTTCGAGAAGAAATGTCGCTTGATATACCCCTTCAAATGCGCACATCTCTCATGCTGGTGATCCTTCCTTCTCGACAAGAACACGTATAGCTAAGATTCATTTAACGCAATAGTCGGGCTTTTATCAAAATATAAAATGCGTGTGATATCTAGCTAAAAGTAAAAAGTTTATTCATTTAAAATTTTAAAAAAAAAGACTATAAAAAACACCATAACTTTTAATTTATAAAAAAATATAATTAATTATTAAAATAATATACCCTTAAAGATGGCTTATAGACATTTCTTATCAGGCTAGCGTTTTAATTATTACAATAATGGCGCCCAACGTGGGGCCTGATAACTGAGTTAAAAAAATATATATATACATAAAATTTAGTTCACAACCCGAGAAAGTGAAAGTGAGTGCTCAAATAACAGTGAAAGTGCCACAAACAGCTTAAGTACTTTAAAAAACAAAAAAAAAAAAAACAGGTGACTTAAGAAGAAGAAGTTCCAAAGCAGGGGACGTCGGAAGAAGAAGATCCAAACCAGGTGACTTCAAAGGGAGAACTTCCAATCAGGTAGCTTCACAAGAAGGTCAGAGCTTCTAGACTTCAGGTGAAGTACGCAGGGAGAATCTTACGTAAGTCATCAACAACAACAAAATTGCATTAAATATGGAAGAAACGGACAGTATAGCAGTGAAGATAACCTTCCCCTAGCACAATATTCCCAACCAATAGTAAAAGAAACATTCTTGTTTAGAACTATCTATCAGGAACAAAGTGAACAACAAATTAAGAAGGTAGTTGAACCAATAGCTCATAAAGAAGAAGACTTAAAGGGGGTGGAGAATGTTTCAAAGGTAGAAGGTATAGTAGCTCAACAAACCACCTCAGCAAATGTCCTCAATGTAGTATTAATGCAGTTAGTGCAGCAAATGAAAGAGAGTAGTGAAAAGTTGAGTCAGAAAATAGATGAAAGGTTCGACAAAAATAGTCAGGAGCTACAGAAAAATAGTCAGAAAATAGATGAAAAATTCAACAGGTTAGAACAAGAATTACAGAGTAAATTTCAAGAAGTACAAAACGACTTTGACACAAAATTACAGAAAGTACAACAACAGACTAAAAGTGACCAAATGCAGGTAAGGGACGAACTACATACGCTTAGGGAAGACTGTAGTAAGTCAGAAAAGCAGACGAATGAGCAGATAAAAGAACTCAAAAATGCAAAGGAAAACTTGAAGTTTAGACAGGACTCTTTAAATTCTAAGGTAAAAACTACTCAGGAAAGTTGCGAAAAAAATAAAAATGAAATTCTAGAACAGGTGCAAAATTTAAAAGAACGGTTTGCGACTGTTGAAAAAGAGCAACAAATATATAGTGATAACCTTAAATTCCAAAATGACCTCTTTGATGGACACACTGTACCAGATGTGTACATAAAGGAAATAGTTGACCACCAATTGGACAAATTTAAGGACAACCTGACTGAGACTGTGGACAAGACGTCACAAACAGTCAAACAAATGCGACAACAATTAGAACAGGCTAAGTCAAAATATGACGAGGTAGTAGAAAAAGGGACGCTAATTACCACTGGTGCCTTAGTATTACCCAGTACAGGCATACAGAATCAATTAATGGAATCTGTACCCACCTTCAGTGGAAATAATGATAGGGTGCATGCTGTACAATTTTTGAAAAAGATGGATAGACCTTTTGAAAATAGTAAACTCACTGAAGCACAAAAAATAGCATTTTTTAATTCAAAGTTAGTAGGTGACGCTGAAGCGTGGCTGAATAATCACGAGGCTGAATATACATCATATGAAGCAATAAAGATACCTTTTCGTAAAAGATTTTGGTCCGTGTATAAGCAGGACAAATTAGTAAATGATATTTTTACAGGCCGGTATGATCCACATCGAGGGCCTATGTGTGACTATTACAATAGATATGTCATGCAGGCAGGGAATTTGGACATCCCTATTGACGAGGAAAGATTAGTAAATCAGTTATTGCATCACTTCCCACGTGAAATACAAGATGCTCTTATAGCTGCTAGAGTAAAAACTAGCGTTGAAATGAGAGAAATACTAGAAATATTTGATGAGCGCTCTAGGAGAGAAAGGTCGAAACCACACATGCAAGATAGCTCATTTCAAAATGGAGGAAACCATTTAAATAGGGAGGGTAGACATAACCAGAAACGACCTATCCAGAGATCGAACCAGGAGTCGAGAAATCGAACTTGGGAAAATTCCAATAATCAGGGAAACAATTTTAATCCTAATTACACTAATCCTAATCAAAAGGGAAATTATTCTAATCCTAATTACAAGGGAGAGTTTTCTAGACCACCAGGGATAGAATAAACTTAATCCAAAGAAAAGAACACAAGGGTAACGTTAGTCAACAAAGAAATCAGCTGATGAACACAGACCTTGAAAAAATAGAACCACACCCACTAAAAACCCATGTCATTGTTCATGAAGAACCGGGACAAAACTTTCAAAAAAATGGTCAGACAAGTCATTGAGTTGCCCGACAATGACATCCACTCAAGTTAGAGAAAGGGCCGATACTTTAGAAAACTGTCAAAAAAATATTTGTGAAAAAAAAGATGGGGGGGTTAGGCTATGTTTAGACGCTAGACGAGCAAATCAATATTAATATATTTATATTAATGCTGTCCATTGATTCCAAAATCGCCTGGCAAATTTCATTGTTATGTCAAAATAAAGATAGTTTCATATCATATAATTTTAATATGTAATAGGTGTTCAGAATTGAACCCTAGGTCTGTACACAAAGAAGAAATACATTTACCTTGTAACTAAATGCGACTTAGGTTTGTAGTTACTAGAAATCCTACGCAGGTTTGTAGCGTTGAATGTATATCAACGTTAGTTAGTAGTTACTAAAAAAATACGACGAATATTTTCTAAGAAAATATATTGTTACAAAAAAAAAAAAAAAAAGATGGAGAATAACCCTTGTCCATCATATTCAATTCTCAGAGAAAAGGATTTCTTTGACAAAGAAATGTTTAAAGTAAACAACTATAAAGGGCAGTAAGGCAGGTAGCATTTTTCTACATGAAAGTAAAAAAAAAAAATATTTTTTTTTTTTCCCTCTCTCACATATCTCTTTCTCTTACTATATTGTAATAGAAAATAGTTTTTTCTGTGTACATGTCTTAAATTATGTCATAAATTTTGTAAAACTTTTAAGTATAATTTTAATGAGATAAGGATAATAAATAAATTAGTTCAGGGTTCTATGAATATTAAATTCTATGTATTCTGTATATTATATTAAGCAAAGCTGATTAATATTGAATTATGTGTTGTACTACACATGTGTTAAGCAAGAATGATTAAAATGGAATTATTTGTGTTGTATTAATAATGTATTAACAAGGAAGCATTTCAATGTTACTATATTGAGTGTGTCATCTTTATTAGACAAGCTGTGTTTAGATAAATAATAATAATTTATCAAGGACTTATCATAGAAATGTAGTGTATGTAATTCATTAAAAGTGCCTTAAAAGTAATAATATTCAAAATATCGATTCATCAGTAACAGTCGGGAAATTTTAAAGATAGAATTTAAATGCATTATCAAACAAGGGTCAAGGTATGAACCTATTACAAAACAATAAAAATGTTGAAGTTTGTAAGAAATTTTATAGGCCAAAGAAAAGAACGAGTATTAAGAATCTTTGATACAGAGTTAAAAAAAAAAAATTGTTTGACCGATCTAAATGATCGATATGAATTAAATATATTTGTTTACGACACCCAGTAATGATCGTTCATGGTAAAGTACCATCATAAATGCAAGATGTCTAAAGAAAAGGAAGGTATGTTTTAAATTCGCTTGGTATGGATAGGTAGTTATGCAATGATATGAATTATAGTCGTAGGTTTAATATCTAGTCTTCGTGGAAGATACACCAGTTGAAGGTGAAGAACTCGTCGTTGATCCTAATTGCACCAAATAAGGTGAGCTCCGTCGTTGATCCAATATACCTTAAGGTGAGTTAAGTCGTTCAAAATAAATATAGATATATATGGGAGGAATTGCCCCATAAAATCTATTTATGTGAGTATACGTCATTGAAGAAAGGTAAGATAATAGTCGACGTAATTCATTTTGTTTAAACCTATACCAGGGAAGGAATTAAAGTTGTCTGATGAGATTTTCTGGTGTGTTTCGTAAACAAATTAAAACCATATAGTTAATAACAAAACTAGATAAAAGTATGCAATGGTGAAGTAAAGGAGGATGTCAAATATTTTGTCTTGGGCCTATAAAATAAAAAAATATCTGGAGCAAAGGCTGATTTAATTAAAGTCATATAAAAAAAAGTTAACTTAATTAAAATCAAATTGATTTGATTAAAACATTGTTAAAAATCAAGGGATAGTAGCCACGGGATTAAGGAGGATCGATCAATGAATATTGAGATAGATAATTTAAAACATTGTGTAATAAAACAATTAAAAGGGTTTTATCTACATTGTATAACATATATTAAATATGTCAAATATATTGTATTAAGTAAATAAAATGTATTTTGGTTAAATATTTTAAAACTAAGATTTTCTGAATAATGCTATTGGATTAAAAAAAAACATAATAAAGAAAACAAATTATTTTAGTGTGACACTGTTAACAAAAAACTTTTCTGTTTTGTTGTATGTAACAAAGGAATTTCAAGAGAGAAAGTATGGTTGAGGACAAACCTTAACTCAACAATTGTACTTAAAAATAATTTTGTTCTGTATATTCAAATTTAAGTGTCTTTATAATAAACATGTACATTATGTAATTGCTGTTAGATATCACACACGTTCAATCTTTCCAGCAATTAGGGGGGTAACTGTAATGATATGAAATTATACATATCAATATGTTATTATTTAAATCTATATTCAAAATTACTATATTTAATATTCGAGCGGGCTGTAAGATTTATTTGTGTAGAACTGTCGAGTTGTAAGGTGTGGTGAAATCCTTCTACGTCTCTATTTAAAAAGACAACGCACTTTCCGTGGAAAGAGACGCACCTGGATGACCTCACCCCTTTTCTTTTAGGAAGCTTCGAGAAGGAAATGTCGCTTGATATACCCCTTCAAATGCGCACATCTCCTCACTGCTGGTGATCCTTCCTTCTCGACAAGAACACGTATAGCTAAGATTCATTTAACGCAATAGTCGGGCTTTTATCAAAATATAAAATGCGTGTGATATCTAGCTAAAAGTAAACAGTTTATTCATTTAAAATTAAAATAAAAGACTATAAAAAAACACCATAACTTTTAATTTATAAAATAATATAATTAATTATTAAAATAATATCACCCTTATGATGGCTTATAGACATTTCTTATCAGGCTAGCGTTTTAATTATTACACACGATGTTAGTGGACTAATGCAAGTTTAGTGGTATTAGCTTACTAACATGTTAGTTGTGTTGACACGCATTTTCCACTTGTATTAGTAGCGCTTATAAAAACATTGCTGAAAATGAAGTGTGGTGATAACTAGTCTCTCTATTGGAGCCTTATTTTTTTATCAATGAGTCTCATTTCTCTTTCGAGTAATTTATACGCATATACTAATTATGCTTATGTGTTAGGAGCTAGTAAGAGTGAATTTAGAATAAGTATGGGCGGCCACATAGATTACAATTTCTTAGTAAAAGTAATTTATCATAATTAGTTTACCTATTTAATAAAAATGGTTTTATATAGCCAACATAAAAAAGTTAGTGATTAGTGTGTCTCCTATTTCTTAGTTCCTTAATACATTAAAATATATTTTAGTTGATCCCAAATAATTATTAAATTATTTTACTTGATTTGTTAACTTATTTAGCATATATGTTAAATAAAATTAAACTCAAATAAGGTCAATAAATTCCAATACAACCAAACTCGGTAGGGCATTTTTTTAAATAATTCCAACCCAGAAATTTTTCAACCCTGTTTTAAATGTTGGTATACTAATAACAAAATATCTTGTTAAATCCTAGCTAGACCTAAAACATTTAAAAAATAATAGTAGGCCTTAATTAATTTGTTGGGCATTTTTTAAAATAGGCCTAACGCCGGTTTTTTAAACCCTGTTTTAAATTTTGGTATACTAATAACAAAATAATTTGTTAAATGCTAGCTTGCTAGGCCTAAATATTCCTTAAAAATAATAATTCATTAATTTGTAGATTGGTTTAAATATAAGCTATCTGATTTGCTATACGATAATAATATTAAATTATGTATCTACTCAAGATTCCAAAGCATTACTACAAGTGTTTGAAGTGTGTGGGCTGAACATTTATAATTAAAACTTATAAAGATTGGTTAAAGTGTCAAATATGGAGATTGGAAAACGCGCCGAAGATTTCGCGTGAAAACCACCGGCCATTCATACCTTACTTGCCGATAACGCGAATATTATGTTGCCGGAACTATCACGGTACTACAAAGTTGTATTATATTTTGTGATCGTATATAAAAAAATATACACATTCCACGTTGAGTGGTAGGAAATAATGGTTTGTTAAAATTATTGATACCATTTGTTTACCGATATTAAATAATATCTCTCACAAGGAACATTTGTAAAATTTACGTAGGCCTAAAATTTTATTTTGGAAACTTCTAGAGAATATGTACACCTGATATAACTTTACAATACCCTCTAGTGCAATATCCCTCCCATTCTTATCTTTATAAATTCGGTGCTTAAAATTGCACAAAAACTCATTCTTTTCATAATATTCCACAAATAAGTATCCCCCGCACAACCAATTCTTCAGTTGCCGCCATTTTGAATTGTCTACTTGCATTAGTAAAGTTGGAAGGTGACCAACTTTTTCAGTTGCAAGTGGACTTGCATGTTAGTAGCTTGCGTGTCTTTACACGGTGCAAGCTGTGCGCGCGCAGCCAAATTAGTGTACTTGCATTAGTCAACTAACATCGTGTCAACGGGCCTTAACGCATGTTAGTACATAAGCGTATAACTGGAACAACAGGACTTTTTTTTTTAATTTCACATTTTATTTTTGTTTCCCTCTAAATTATTTTAAAACCCCTTGGTCAGAATCATTACTACTGGGGCTTAACTCAGGGGCGGCCAACCTTTTTGTCTTGTGGGTCATTATTTACGGTGAATAAATTGTGCGTGACACTCTACCCCAAAACATCTACTTTAATCTTAAGAATCAAACAGCCAAAGCTATTATATTTGTTACCCGCCTCGGTGGCGTAGTTGGCTAACGCGCAAGTCGTGTTGAGCTCTACCGCTGAGGACGGGGAGATCGAGGTTCGAATCTCGGTCGGGTGAACTGTGGATGGTTTTTCCTAAATGGTTTTCCACTCTCCCTCCACGCTAATGCGGGTTCACTTCCTCTAATTTAACCTTCCCAATTCCCAATCCATTAGCGTAGTTAGTACTTAAAGCGTATAACCCGAACGGGTAGTAAGACGCAGTGCTAAATAATAATAATAATATTATATTTGTTTAGCGAGGATATACTCGCATCTAGATATCATATTCTGGAAATTAGAAAATGAAGAATGACCTTGGGCACGGGATGATTCCTGGATAGCTCAGTGGTAAAAGCATTGGCGTAATAAGCCAAAGATCCCGGCTTAGATTCCCGTGTCCAGGTGTCATTTTTAAATTTTCAGAATATACTTTAATCATAGCTTACTCCCACTAAACTGAGAAAAATACAATAAATATTTATAATAAAAAAAATGTTGGTATTTGTTTGAATCTTGAGCAGATATATGAGACGGAAAAATGTACCTTTTTTTTTCGTAAAATTTTAAATTATTATTTATGTAAAATAATTTCAACTGATTAAATGGAACTAAAATGGAATCGATATAGATATCCCAAATGTCAACGTTTATATTTAAGATTAGTTTCCTTGACACCAGAAACATCATCAAACGAGCTTCGGTAGCCGCACGGTCTAACGCGCTACTCTCGCAATAGAATAGACTGCCGATAACAGGGAGATCGGTGTTAGATCCCAGTCGTTTGCACTGAGAGCGGTTTTTCCTCAGTTTCCCACTTTCATGGGTGCAATTCCTCTAAATCCAACCTTCTTCATCCCTAACACATTAGCGTAATTAGTACATAGGCGTGCAAACCGAACGGGTAGTAAGAAACGGTGCTAAAAAAAGTATTAAGGAAACAAATGAATGCGAGCCTTTGTCAAACCGCCATGTTCATAAATCATACTTCAATTGATTATCATCAATAAGTTAAATTAAATAATTTTAAGGTTGGCCAGAGATTTGTTCCCCCCCTCCTCCCCCATCCTCCATGGTTCATATCTACCCCTCCCCTGGCCTATTTTTATAACCCACTCGTCTTTTGACACATCATCTTTTGAAGTATAATAGGCTGAGTCATGTATGAAGGCTATGCACCATATCTATTTTCTTTAGGTAATATAAAAAATAAAAAATGTAATTATAAAACAAAACCCTATATATAAAACAGTTCCATTTGGATGAATTAATTTGCCGGTGTACAGAACACATAATCCAGAAATAATTTAATTTAATTTTCAAAATTTTAATACTACGGCAATGTATAATAATGTTAAATTTTTTTCTACTACCTATTCAGGTTATACGCATTAACTAATCTGGGGGTGACCTGGCGGTCTAGTGGTAAGATGTCGGACTTTTGTTCGGGGGGTGTGGGGTTCAATCCTCGGTCCCGGCACAGATATATCTGATTGCCAAACCCTTCCTTCACCTCTGACAAGACGTGTATTAATCACAACTTGTGAATGTGAGGAATGCCAAGCCTCCACCGTGGTTCGGATCCCATGTTAAACTGTATATCCTCCATTTCATCTCACAATCACCCTACCATTACACATTAGCGTAAGTGCGTACAAGCCGAACGGGTAGTAAGACGCGGTGCTAATAATAAATATATAATAATAATAATATATAATAATAATAATAATAATAATAATAATAATCTGGGAGAAAGCAATTAATACAATTTAATTTAATTACATCAAAACTAATGCTAATAAAAATGTTCGATACCTAATTAATAACATCTAATACTACTGATTTGATCATTTAAAAATAGTATATTGATCATTTAATCTACTTTTTTTAGCGTTGACTTTCATTTTAAAGGATTTTTATTGAGCCGAAAGAAAAAATTTAAATTAGGGCTGGGCTGATCAGCCCTTGCCAATTAGGCTGATGTCAATCATTTGTGGCCGATCTTGCCATTCGCCGATACCAATCATTTGTTTTTATTTGATTTACAATACAACAAATTTAATATGCAAAACAATACATACATAATTAAAAATTTTAATATGTTGAGGTAGTTATTTGAAATAGAGGGAGGAGAGAGTAGAAGGTAGATAAGTGCCTAATACTTCTTTGATATTTTCCAAAATGTTATAATGTGGGCATAAATTATAAATAATTTAAGTATTTCAAAACCAGCACAAAGATACTTGAAGATTATGTTTAATTGTTTTAATCTTTTACTTTAAAAGTAGCTAATAATAATAATAATTATTATTATTATCTATATTTTTAATAATAAATAATAATAATAATTATTATTATTATTTATATTTTTAATAATATTCTTAAACTAAACAACAGTGATAAATGACAAAATAAATATTTTATGGTCATTAAATTTGATCATCAGTTAATATTAAGGATGGACAGGAATTACATTTTTACTGACTGCAATGTGGTAAATAATCTAACATATAGTTAGTTATTCACGGTCTCAATTTCTTGTTGTTTTATATTTATTAATGCCAGGCCTCCACCGTGGTTCGGATTCCACGTTAAACTTTAGGTCCTCCATTTCATCTCACAATCACCCTACCATTACACATTAGCGTAAGAGCGTATAACCCGAACGGGTAGTAAGACGCGGTGCTAATAATAATAATAATAATAATTTATATTTATTCTTCACATAAAATATAGATAATGCTTTTTCTAAATTATATTTTAGATAAATCACACCAAAACATCAATAATAATAATAATAATTATACTAACTGAGATAAATTATTAGTGTAATGTTAAGTTCTGTTCCTATGAACTAGTTTTAAAACCCTTGATAGTTTCTTCCCTAGTTTTAGCACCCCTTGTATCTTCCGTTTCATTATTCGGAAGGGCAGTCTTCTTCCAAGAGTCAGTGAACTTGAAATATACCCCTGTCCTTCCGACCCTCCTACACACACACGCACACACACACACACACACACACAAACACACACACTAAGAAATACTTCTCTCACACTCAACAAGCTGTCCAACTTGCTAATCTTTCCATTCTAACTGAATAACAATCCCCTCGACCCCATCGCGCGCTCACACACACACAAAGCTGGCTGTTTACTTCAGATTCCGCTAGCCCCCTCCCCTAACTCAACTATATTTTACACTACTTCAATAAACCCCCCTCATTCTTCACAAAAGACAATATTGTCAACCAAAGAAATCACCAGTCATACAAAGAATCCTTTGTTTATTCTAAAAGGCGATTTCCGCAAGTCCATCATATGAGTGAAGAATGACCATGGGCACGGGACGAATCCTGGGTAGCTCAGTGGTTAGAACATTGGCGTACTAAGCCAAAGATCCCGGGTTCGATTCCCGTGTCCGTTTGTCATTTTTCAATTTTCAGAATATGATATCTTGATGGAGTAAATCCTCTCTTAAAGCATATATAATAGCTTTGGCTATTTGACCCTTTGTTTAGCCTGAAGTTTTCCAGGTAATAGCCAACCAATCCCGCCTAACCTTCATTACAGGAATAGAAAAATAGAAAAACTCTCCAACCTCTTACTACCACCTCTTTCACTTGCCCTCCTCCCCCTTCCATGATAATCTCAGCCCTGTTGCCAAGCAATAGAATAGTACAAAGGACCATGTTGTCTACTGCTAGCTTGAAACTGGTGAATTACAACTAACTCACTTCTACCTTCCCAGTTCAAAAGATGGAGTGTTATTAATTGGTTTCAAGATGCAGATCATCGGCTTAAACGATTGTCCTATAATCAGCATCGGCCAAACCCTAAATTAAATACATCACATTAAAGATAATTTTTTACTGTAAGAGTGCTCAAATTAAAGTGCAATACACATGCGGAATTTTGACTTAGCCGTTTGTTATTCAAATATTAAAATACGATTGAGGGAAATATCAGAAATATTTCTTCACTTATTTTAAAGCCAATTTAAAGCATAGTAATTAAACGTTTTGACAAGGAATATTCTTAAAAAGTTGGCTTTTAAAAAAGCTATTGTTCTTAAGGACACATATTTAAACACTTAAGGTTTAAATTTGTTGATTAATTTGTTATATTTAATAACAACAATAAAACCACTGATGTTTCTGATGTTTAAGGGTAGTTTTTTTTACCTGTGAGAACATCAAATGTTAAAGTCATAACTAACCACAGATATCATGTGATGTGCTTTCAAGACTATTCCAATGTATCTTAAAAGCATGTTTTATGCTTGGTTTTTCTATTAATTTGTATAATTTTTTTAGGTACTGGAGCAATTTTCAATAGTTATGTTTACAGAGCAGAAAAAAGTTACACTCAAAGGAAAGGAGGACAGATGGGGTTCATCTTTTTTATAAAAAAAATACCAGCAAGTTTTTATATTTTAACATGGGCCTGCTTGATAGAGAGCATACACCCCAACCACCCCACCCCCACCATCATCAATATTTTTACTTTAGGGGAAAGTGTCCCTCAATAATTATGGTTTGTTTATCTATGTCACCACCTTAAAACATATTTGAGGAACACTACATGTCTCAAATTAGGGGTGGACTGGAATACCGGGACACTAGTGGGCCGGTTTTATTTGGGCTGCTCAACTACTTTATTAAGCTATTCATTAAATTCAAAAAGATTGTTTTGATAAAGTTATAATCATAATTCCGTTAGTTGATCTTAGGGTGTCCATGATAGATAGTTTGTGGACATATTAGATTACATTAAATATAAAACGGCCCTGTTTGGTGTTGTTTATAAACACCCTTTTTAAGCCAAACATTACATAATTTAATGGCTAAGGAATGTTGGAAATATCATAAAATTAAGATGGTAAAGACTTAAAATATGACCGCATAAATTGTTTAAAATAAATCAAATTTAAAGTTTATTCAGAGTTAATGATGATAATAATAAATCATAAGGACAAATAAAAACCACCCGCCTCAGTGACCCCATAGTCTAATGCGTCACTATCTTGTTAGACTGGCCTGCTTAGGACGGGGAGATCGGGGTTCGAGTCCCAGTCGGGTCTACTGAGTGTGATTTTTTCCTAATTTTTTCCCATTCTCCTTCCACACAAATGCGGGTGGATTATCTCTAAAATGTTTCCTTCTTCATCCTTACCCCATTAGAGTAATTACCATATATGCGTATAGCTTGAAAAGGCAGTAAATCGCGATGGTAAAAAAAAGTGAAAACTAATAAAAATTACAAAGACAATATAGTTAACATTTATAAAAGATTTAAATTAGCATATAACATTCACTTTTGTCGAGTTATAAAATAAGTAAAGAAATTACTAATGAAAATTAAAATTGCAAGTATACAATTATGAAAAGAAAGACATTGAAAAGTGAAGAACTGTAGTTGGGAATTTATTGAATTATAAATGAATCAAGAGTAAGTGAGAGAATTTATTTTTAGGGAAGATGAATTTTAAAGTTAAAAGAATGTATAATAGACTATGCAATTATTGCTTATTCATTATTTTAACATGCCTTAGTAAAATTAATTTCGAGAATATTTTCTAAATATTTGGTAAAATCATTGTATCTATACAAGTAGCAAGTGAAGGATACTTTTACCAACTTTAACATTTCAAAAATAGACTCCCTACTATTGTAGAACCCATTAAAAGAAATGTTTCCCATGACAGTACAAAGTAAAAGCTGTTGTTTTAAGTGGACTGAATATTAAGCCAAATATTTAAAGGCTAATATTATATTCAGCTAAATTTATGTTATATAAGTAGTAATTATAAAGAATATAATTAATAACATGTATCACCCCCAAAGTTGACAATAATGTGTGTCTCGAAAAGATTCCCCCAAGTTTGGATATAAAATGGGTGTGTATGTCCCCAAAGAGAAATTGAAATGTCAGGCACATCCGTATATTTTAATGTAATGAAAATGAACAAGCATTATACTGCCATTTGTGACTAATTTTTTTCATGATTATTTATATACTAATTAAAATGACTTTATGGACAATAAAATTAGGATTTGTTTATTTTGATTTCATAAAGAAATTATGTTTGTATTGATCAGTTAAACTTAGATATGTAACGGTTGCAATATCAAGATTATGTAAAAATTGTTCAGAGCAAAGCTTTATAAAAAAATTAGTAATAAAGTAGTATAGTTTTTAGTTTAAACCACATATATTAGAAAATTAGAAAACTTTTTCCACAATTCAGGAAAAAAAAATGTTTTGGCAGTTTGTGGTTATTGAATAATAGTTGAATATTAACAAAAATAAGTGTAACATTTTTAGAAAGAACATGAGTAAACTTAATAATCCGTTAATGTAGTACACTATTGCTGAGTAAACACATTGGTCAGACAATCAAAAGCTGGTAAACAAACAAAAAAATTAACAGAGGAAATGCGAAGTTTTAGTTAATGTGGGGAGAACTGTGGAAGGATATAAATGTTTGAGATTAAGGAACATAAAAAAAAAGCTTAAAATAATTTTAGAAGATAATACTACTAATTTCGCTATTCAAGGCCTTATATCTCGAAAAAAAGGACAAGAAGAGATACTTTTAATTATATGGTTTGATAAAGAACTGTTTTTTGTATAAAACCCACCCTTTATGGACGTGACAGAAATTCAGGAATAGTCGCTGGAGCACATAAAACCTAATGCTTTTTTAGATGATAATTCCATTCATTTCCCTATTTAAATACTTACATCTCGAAAACAAGGAGGAGAAGGGATACTTTTAATTATATGGTTTGATAGAGAACTGTTTTTTGTATAAAACCCACTCTTTATGGACGTGACAGAAATTCTGGAATAGTCGCTGGAGCACCTAAAATATAATGCTTTTTTAGATGATAGTTCCATTCATTTCCCTATTTAAGGCCTTATATTTCGAAAACAAGGACGAGAAGGGATACTTTTATTTATGTGGGTAAAAGAGAACTGTTTTCTGTATAAAACCCACCATTTGTGGACTTGACAAAAATTCTGGACTAGACGCTGGAATGCCTTAAACGGAAGGACCACTCGTAAAATGTAGCTATTTACATATTTAAGGACTTATATCTTGAAAACAAGGACGAGAAGGGTTACTTTTATATATATGGGGTGAAAGAGAACTGTTTTCTGTATAAAACCCACCATTTGTGGACGTGACAAAAATTCTGGAATAGACGCTGGAGCACCTTAAACATAAGGCTATTTTAGAAGGTAATACTACTCATTTCCCTATTGAAGGCCTTATATCTCGAAAACAAGGACGAGGAGGATACTTTTATTTATATGGGGTGAAAGAGAACTTTTTTATGTATAAAACCCACCATTTGTGGACGTGACAAAAATTCTGGACTAGACGCTGGAATGCCTTAAACGGAAGGACCACTCGTAAAATGTAGCTATTTACATATTTAAGGACTTATATCTTGAAAACAAGGACGAGAAGGGTTACTTTTATATATATGGGTGAAAGAGAACTGTTTTCTGTATAAAACCCACCATTTGTGGACGTGACAAAAATTCTGGAATAGACGCTGGATCACCTTAAACATAAGGCTATTTTAGAAGGTAATACTACTCATTTCCCTATTTAACGCCTTATATCTCGAAAACAAGGACGATAAAGGATACTTTTATTTAAATGGGGTGAAAGAGAACTTTTTTCTGTATAAAACCCACCATTTTTGGACGTGACAAAAATTCTGGATAGACGCTGGAGACCCTTAAACATAAGGCTATTTTAGAAGGTAATACTACTCATTTCCCTATTTAAGGCCTTATATCTCGAAAACAAGGACGAGAAGGGATACTTTTATCTATATGGAGTGAAAGAAAAAATTTTTTTGTATAAGACCCACCATTTGTGGACGTGACAAAAATTCTGGAATAGTGTCTGGAGCACCTTAAACATAAGGCTATTTTAGAAGGTAATACTACTCATTTCCCTATTTAAGGCCTTATATCTCGAAAACAAGGACGAGAAGGGATACTTTTATTTATATGGAGTGAAAGAAAACATTTTTCTGTATAAAACCCACCATTTGTGGACGTGACAAAAATTCTGGACTAGACGCTGGAATGCCTTAAACGGAAGGACCACTCGTAAAATGTAGCTATTTCCATATTTAAGGACTTATATCTAGAAAACAAGGACGAGAAGGGTTACTTTTATATATATGGGGTGAGAGAGAACTGTTTACTGTTTAAAACCCACCATTTGTGGACGTGACAAAAATTCTGGAACAGACGCTGGAGCACCTTAAACTTAAGGCTATTTTAGAAGGTAATACTACTCATTTTCCTATTTAAGGCCTTATATCTCGAAAACAAGGACGAGAAGAGATACTTTTATTTAAATGGGGTGAAAGAAAACTGTTTTCTGTATAAAACCCACCATTTGTGGACGTGACAAAAATTCTGGACAAGACGCTGGAACGCCTTAAACGGAAGGACCACTCGTAAAATATAGCTATTTCCATATTTAAGGACTTATATCTCGAAAACAAGGACGAGACGGGATACTTTTATTTATATGGAGTGAAAGAAAACATTTTTTTGTATAAAACCTACCATTTGTGGACGTGATAAAAATTCTGGAATAGTGTCTGGAGCACCTTAAACATAAGGCTATTTTAGAAGGTACTACTACTCATTTCCCTATTTAAGCCTTTTATCTCTAAAACAAGGACGAGAAGAGATACTTTTATTTAAATGGGGTGAAAGAGAACAGTTTTCTGTATAAAACACACCGTTTGTGGACGTGACAAAAATTTTGGACTAGACGCTGGAACGCCTTAGACGGAAGGAACACTCGTAAAATGTAGCTATTTCCATATTTAAGGACTTATATCTCGAAAACAAGGACTAGAAGGTTTACTTTTATATATATATGGGGTGAAAGAGAACTGTTTTTTGTATAAAACCCACCATTTGTGGACGTGACAAAAATTCTGGAATAGACGCTGGAGCACCTTAAACATAAGGCTATTTTAGAAGGTAATACTACTCCTTTCCCTATTTAAGTCCTTATATCTCGAAAACAAGGACGAGACGGGATACTTTTATCTATATGGAGTGAAAAAAAACATTTTTCTGTATAAAACCCACCATTTGTGGACGTGACAAAAATTCTGGACTAGACGCTGGAACGCCTTAAACGGAAGGACCACTCGTAAAATGTAGCTATTTACATATTTAAGGACTTATATCTCGAAAACAAGGACGAGAAGGTTTACTTTTATATATATGGGTAAAAGAGAACTGTTTTCTGTATAAAATCCACCATTTGTGGACGTGACAAAAATTCTTGAATAGACGCTGGAGCACCTTAAACATAAGGCATTTTAGAAGGTAATACTACTCATTTCCATATTTAAGGACTTATATCTCGAAAACAAGGAGAGAAGGATACTTTTATTTAAATGGGGTGAAAGAGAACTTTTTCTGTATAAAACCCACCATTTGTGAACGTGACAAAAATTCTGGACTAGACGCTGGAATGCCTTAAACAAAAGGACCACTCATTCAATGTGGATATTTCCATATTTAAGGCCTTATATCTTGAAAACAAGGACGAGAAGGGATACTTTTATTATATGGGGTGAAAGAGAACGGTTTTTTGTATAAAACCCACCATTTGTGGACGTGACAAAAATTCTGAAATAGACGCTGGAGCACCTTAAACATAAGGCTATTTTAGAGGTAATACTACTCATTTCCCTATTTAAGGCCTTATATCTCGAAAACCAGGACGAGAAGGGATACTTTTATTTAAATGAGGTGAAAGAGAACTTTTTTTCTGTATAAAACCCACCATTTGTGGACGTGACAAAAATTCTGGAATAGACCTCGGAACGCCTTAAACGGAAGGACCACTAGTAAAATGTAGCTATTTCCATATTTAAGGACTTATATCTCGAAAACAAGGACGAGAAGGGATACTTTTATATACATGGGGTGAAAGAGAACTCTTTTTCTGTATAAAACCCACCATTTGTGGACGTGACAAAAATTCTGGACTAGACGCTGGAACGCCTTAAACGGAAGGACCACTCATTTAATGCATATATTTCCATATTTAAGGACATATATCTCGTAAACAAGGACGAGAAGGGATCTTTTTATTTATATGAGGTGAAAGAGAACGGTTTTCTGTATAAAACCCACCATTTATGGACGTGACCATAATAATACTACTCATTTCTGGACTAGACGGTCATTCTATAACAGAGCATTCTTTGTAATATTTTTTGAACTATTTATAGGATTTATTTATTAGCGTATTCTTTTGGTCTTTCTTAGAACTAATAAAATACTTTAGTTACTCAGTTTTTATGTTGCAAGTCTGCGCAACTCCCCAAAATAACCAGATTAAACGGTTATGTGGATGTGGAATAGTTCGGTCTCGTGATGTGGAATAGTTCGGTCTCGTACTGTCAGGTTAACAAATTTGTTATCAACTACCGATTTGAAATATTCCACAAACACATAAACATTTATTTTGGGGAGTTTGGGGTAAGACGCAATCTTGTAATGAACTAAATATATTACTAGATTACAAAGTTGAAAAATTTATCGTTACATGAATTTTAACTTGTATTTTAAAGAGTGAACTAGAATAGCTAGATGAATATTACAATACAGGTTTTTTTATACAATATTAATATAAGATTTTTACGTTTCTTAACACGTTTATTTAAGGCGCCACAGCTTCTAAAACAGAGTGTCAAGAGCACAGAGCGGGGCTCTGATAGGAAATTCAATTCTCTATCCAAAAATATAAGTGTGCATAGGCCTAGACCCTACAGATCTGAGCAATTTTACCAAAGCTTGAGGAAGCACGAGGATTTTTTTTTAAAGGAAAATCCTCCTTTACATGCTTTGTTTAAGGCGGTACATTGCCCAAACCTGAATTTGTGTCAAGAGCACAGAGCAAGGCCCTGATAGGAAATTCAATTCTCTATCCAACCATATAAGTGTGCATAGGCCTAGACCCTACAGATCTGAGCAATTTGACCAAAGCTTGAGGAAGTACGGGATTTTTTTTTAAGGAAAATCTTCCTTTACACGCTTTATTTAGGGTGCTACATTGCCCAAACCATAATTTGTGTCACGAGCGCAGAGTGAGACCCTGATAGTGATATTATTTTCTCTAAACCCCACATTTTAACATCGCCTTTTTTTTTTAGATTTCTCATCAACATCACCACTGTGCTTTTCCCTCCAAACCTCCACCCCTCTGCCCATGACAATCATTAGACGTGCTTACGATTTATTGGGCGTTGTAACTCTTATTCACATTTTCCTATTTGTTTCCCCCCTAATTACCAAGAAAGGTGGGAAGGGGAGAATATGTGCGAATGTAGTTCGACCCATCACTACAACCTGATCATTGATCACCATCATCGCAAGCATTTCAATACTGGAACTCAACTGCTGCAGTCTATTTTGTCTTAACAATTCTGGATCCTCTTTGTTCACATTACAATTAGACTTCGAATTTTCAAATGTATTCGTTGCTTTCACCACAAACCAAAGCTCATAACTCCAATGATGGGTAATCTATTTGAACCTCGAACGATTCCCTCACGTCTATTTCTCAAATCTGGAGTGGATTGTGAAGGTCCATTCTTAGTGAAGTTACACACTCTCAGATGCCTCCAGCCTATTAAAGTCTATCTATGTTTGTTTGTTTGCTTCTCAACTAAAGCAGTTCACCTCGAATTCGTCACAGACCTTACCTTGGATGTATTCATCACCACTACTCTCACCCGCTTTGTCTAAAGAATAGGGCTCTGTTCAGACCTATATTCTAATTGTGGGACAAACTTCATAATTGCCTCTCATAAGTTGAAAAAAACCCATTAATAATTATCTAGCTAACGACCCCACTCAACAACAACTTCAACAGTTTGCATCACAACATTCCATCAAGTTTCATTTCCAGCCTCCAGACGCAACACATTAGATAGGAATTTGGGAATCTGCGATCAAAAGCGCAAAATACCACCTCTCAAGAGTAATTGGAAATCAGATATTGAACTTAGAACGGTTCATAACGTTGACGACTAAAGTGGAAGATATGTTGAATTATAGACCACTAGTCCCTCTGTCCAATGACCCATGTGAACTAGATGTTCTAACTCCGGGACACTTCTTGATTGGATCTCTTCTTGTTACCATACCTGGAACCGATGTATCCAATCGATCGAAAAGATGGAATTTAGTCAAATTACTCTTTTGACACTTCTGGAAAAGATGTCATAAGGAGTATTTACACACCCTTCAGCAACGCTCAAAATGTACAAGACAGAAATCGAAACTACAAGCAGGAGATCTCGTCCTCATTCATGAAGCCAACACACCACCTCTGTCTTGGAATCACTTCGACCTCTCCAGGAAAATATGGCATTGTACGAGTTGTACATCTGTGCACCCAAAAGGGAACACTTTCAAGGCCTGTCGTCAAAGTATTTCCTCTCCCACTCAACTAGAGTTGTACAGTAGCCCCATGGCTTCTTTGGTGCAGACTTCTGACAGTCAACATTTAGGTATATACCTAAATTTTGACTGTCAAAGTGACCGCTACTAAACACATGTTTTTGAAGATCATATGGTTCGACGTAGGGATACGTAATTTGGTCTGGTAATTTTTCGAAGCTGTCAGCTGTGAGCTGTCAGTTAGCACCAAAGAAGCCATGGGGTTGTTATTATCTTGTTCTTTTTAAATTATCTTTTTGTTTTTGCATTTTTTTGTCTCTTTAATTGGTTTATCTGGTATTTTTGTTTCTTTCGTCATTCTTGTTGTATCTTTTGCTTTACTCATTCATTTAACTAGTAGTTTAAGGGGGGTGGTATGCTTAGAATTAATATTTCTACTGAGCCAGCTATGATATATTCTTTGTGCAATTAATTATATTCATTAGCACTAGGTATCAGCACCGCATTGATCCTTCTCCTCTAATGGCTCTAGGCTCTTCAAGCGTCTTTTAACTCTCGGGGCACACAGCCATGAAATTCTCTAGTGTAAAATATTATTAAGTGCTCAAGAATCAAGATTGGGGTGTCCCAGCTATCATCTCATCACTCCAGGTATTTTCAGTCACCACTCTGTTGAAGTCATTGGAACTCCTGCAGATGAGCCGGTACCTGCTGCTTGAGCCAGCACATCTAAGCAAAGACGGTGTCTTTTGTGTCCTTCAGAGCAGGACAAGAAGTATACTTTTTAAATGTGATAAATATCAGTCATTCTTCTATGGAAAACACAGGGAAAATGTTTCAAAAAAATGCAAATGAACTGATAGTTATATGGAACTGTGTAAAGCACACACACATAGATTATTTTATTTTAGCATCATTTTAATAAAAATAGTTATAATTATCATTATTATATTTCATTTTAAAACTTAATTCAATACTAAAGATTTTTTTATATGTTAAGAAAAACCTGAATTTTGTGTCAAATGATTAGGAAAATAGACGTTAAAATAATTCATATCAATTCGGAAATGATAAGGGTTTTTTTAAACTTAAACATTTGAACAGGTTGTTCTCCCATCCTAGAAAGTCTCTAATCTAAATCAAGGGGAATAATATAAATACTAGTTTAAAAAAATAAAAATAAAAATTTTGGGTGAAGATTTACCCATCCTGGTATTAGAAGGTAAAAAATGATCGTAGTGTTTCAAGGTTAATATTCATAATTGCTATGTTCTTCCTAAGATATATTAAATCACCAATGGTTGTGAAATTCGTAAAAATAATAATCATACCAACAAATAATGATGTCTCTATTAAAAATATTTATTACACGTAGGCAAGTAAATATTATGTAATTACATAAATTTCCATGATATATTGCAAACTAAAGGTGATTTGATATTTTACATGTTGTGAAATAAATATTATTTGTGTAAATTAAGTATAATATTACATTATTTATCGTAGGTATGGAAATATAATTTACAGGGTACAGAAGTAAAGTCGATTGCAATATAAACTTTTAATATATTTCAATATTAAAACAAATGTTAGTTTTGAGCATATAAAACGGTGAAATCAACTCTACAAACTAAACAACTAGACCTATATACAATTTAAATTAATATAAAAATAAATAGCAGTCACCTTCAAATGTCTTAGATCATTGGAATATTTGGCATCGCTTAAATTATAGTCGCAATAGACAACGAAATGCAAGAATTCAATATCTGTTTTTTTCATATTATATACCTTTTTTATGGTTTAAACTTGAGTGAAAACTAGCTAATATAAAATCAATGAATAGTAGGTTTTTAGTAAACAATCTTTGATTAAAATTCCCTGAGATATACAAACGATCACAACAAATACACATAATATAGACGTATCTATTTTAAAGAAAACTTTTCTAACAATTTTTTTAATGTCAAACTTTCATAAATAAGTTAATTCTAAACTATCCTCAAATTATTATTTTTCATATAATAATGACGGTTAGCTACAAGTACATCAATATTACATAGATTTTTTTTAAAAGATTCTATGATTTAGTTTTAAAGAAACAAATTAGTAGTTTATAATGAACCTTTTGCTAAGTTTGGTTTTCCCAAAAACTTGACACGCTAATTGAGGTATTTTGGCTTATAGCTCGAATGGTAGCCTATTGAGATGCCGTGTTAAAAAAAAAGTTAAATATATCTTCATCTTGAAACAAATGCTGCCACACTGCATTTAAATCCAAGCATTCACTGCCCTAAAATATGATCATAATATATGCATACGAGGATCAACAGCGGTGTAGGATTGTTGTAGGTACCCAGTACTAAAATCCCTACCAAGTGTGCTTGTGCTGAACTTTCAAATACATAAACTGTGGCACCTTTAATTTGGCTAGGTGATATAAGTTCAAAGTCAAATATATCAAAATTTTCAGAAAAAACAGATTCTTCGTCTATGTAGGGTTGCTCTAGGCACCTAGTACCACAATCCCCACCAAGTGTGCTCGTGCCGCAATTTCAAATACATAAACGGTGGCACCTTTAATTTGGCTATTTTAGAGGACTAGTTTCATGTCTGATGTAAATTTAAAGTCCAATATCTCAAAATTTCCAGAGAAACTAGGTTTCACAACTATGCAGGGTTGTTGTAAGTACCAAGTACCACACTCTCAACCAAGTGTGCTCGTGCCGCAATTTAAAATATAGAAAATGTGGCACCGTAAACTCTGGTATCTTAGGAGCTGTGAGATGTAAGTTCGTGCAAAGTCAATTATCTTAAAATTTCCTGATGAACCAGGTTTAACGACTATGTAGGGTTGTTTTATTTATCTAGTACTACAATCCCCACCAAGCGTGCTCGTCCCGCAATTTCAAATATTCAAACTGTGACACCTGAAACTTGGCGATTTTAAATTGACATTATGTTTCCAAAATTTTTCATTTCATTAAAGTTTCTGATTAATCACATTTGCATACTGCATATTATAAAAGTAGTACCAATTTGAATGCTAATTTATATTACTCATGATTTTTGAATGCATTTATCAATTATTTACTTATTTTTCATATAATAATTACTAATTATAATTTCATTTGTTGAATTATTCTTTTCTGTGGTGCTATCTATGATGTATTTTAGAACCATAACTGTTCTTTACCGACATCTATGATTCTTTTTAGAACTATATTCAATTGTTAGTTTTATTAATTTTTCTTATGTTGGATAAAAACGTATAGTTTTATTCATTATTGTAGATGTGCCGATGTGGAGCTTTTCAGCCAGATGATTTGCGACAGGTATAATTATTGTTTTTTCTATGCGTCTAGTTTATTTACATTAATATTATTACATGATGTTTATATTAGAAGTAAATACATATGTTTTCATATAGTATAGGCTATATTGGTTAGACATTATGATATTTGAGATAAGATTTCATAGGAAGAGGCTTATAGGAAAAACTTACTTCATAAGAATAACTACCCCACCTCGCTCTGCGGGCATGTATTCCCAAAGTAATGACTTACAATTTGAATTTTTTTTTTTTAGGAATTCTGTCCTACGACGGTTCTAATCCTTTTTTCAGTGAACATAGAAGCCCACATGCCTTGTCCTCTGCCTAGTCTACTCCTTCCTAAGCCCCTCTTTCCCTCAACCTTTACTTCTATTAACCTACATCGTGCAGAAGACATTTCGTCCTAAGGATGTGTTTGATTCCGTTTGTTTTGTACCTAAGAATCGCATGCAGCATGGTTCTCTTACCCACTATTCGTAGTACTTCTTCATTTGTCACCCTATCACCTCATGTTCTCAAGTCTTCTCCAGCACCACCTTTCAAAGCTTTCCAGATAGGCCCATTTCTTTTCCATCTTTATTAGAGTTCAAGTTTCTGCTCTAGACAGTGCAATGCTCAAATGTAGCATTTAATCAGTTTCTTCCTAAGTTCCCAACTCACCTTACTAGTTGGCAGTAACCTCCTCTTTTTGAAAGCTTTGGCCATGGCGATCCTTGACCTAATTTCCTTGTGCATTAGGCATTTCAATAGTAATTAAGGCACTGCTTCGGTGGCCGCGTGGTCTAACACGCTACTATTTTGTGCTAGATTATATAAGAAAAAGTTCCACCGCCAAAACGATTATTTCTGAACATAGGCCTGATTTTGATGACATCATGGAAATAACAATACAACTAGTTTAGGCTATCTGCCTACTAATTAATTAGTAAGACACTTTGCTAAACCAGCTTAACCTAACAATTCATGTGTTACTTAATTACTTGTAATATGATTATAGGTACATCAACCTATACTATCTAATAATTAAATGTGGAAGGTAAACATCATATAATGGGGTTATACCATTTTAGTGCGCATGATCACAGGAAGGTTACACTTCATTGACAAAATATATTTGGGCAAAGTGTGTTTTCAAGTTTAGTTTGGCTGTCGTATTTATTAAAAGTATTAAAAATGTATAAATTTAAGTGTCAAATCAATTTTATATACTCATAACTTATGTGCATGATAAAGTGAATACAGTATCTTAGCATTGTATCCAACAATGAAAAATAACCTACAATGAGAAGGATAAACTGTACTTTCAGCAAAAAAATAAGTGTAATTGTTAGTTACATAAGACACCTGACAGCGCCAGCAAATAAATAAGTTAGTATTTTGATAGACTAAACGGTCTAGTTATATAAATAAATTAGGATAGGATAAAAATGTGTTAATGAGATTCACGACCACTTGATTACTCCTGATTACCACATGATACACCAATGACAACTTCACAACTGTACATATCTTGTTACAATTCAATTCAGTCACTTAGGTCAGAGTAGGACACACTATCTGTACATCCTGTCATGATTGAACCCAGTATACTAGGTCAGAGTAGGACACACTATCTGTACATCCTCTCATGATTGAACCCAGTATACTAGGTCAGAGTAGGACACACTATCTGTACATCCTGTCATGATTGAACCAAGTCTACTAGGTCAGAGTAGGACACACTATCTGTACATCCTGTCATGATTGAACCCAGTATACTAGGTCAGAGTAGGACACACTACCTGTACATCCTGTCATGATTGAACCCAGTATACTAGGTCAGAGTAGGACACACTATCTGTACATCCTGTCATGATTGAACTTAGTATACTAGGTCAGAGTAGGACACACTACCTGTACATCCTGTCATGATTGAACCCAGTATACTAGGTCAGAGTAGGACACACTACCTGTACATCCTGTCATGATTGAACCAAGTCTACTAGGTCAGAGTAGGACACACTACCTGTACATCCTGTCATGATTGAACCCAGTATACTAGGTCAGAGTAGGACACACTATCTGTACATCCTGTCATGATTGAACTTAGTATACTAGGTCAGAGTAGGACACACTACCTGTACATCCTGTCATGATTGAACCCAGTATACTAGGTCAGAGTAGGACACACTATCTGTACATCCTGTCATGATTGAACCAAGTCTACTAGGTCAGAGTAGGACACACTATCTGTACATCCTGTCATGATTGAACCCAGTATACTAGGTCAGAGTAGGACACACTACCTGTACATCCTGTCATGATTGAACCCAGTATACTAGATCAGAGTAGGACACACTACCTGTACATCCTGTCATGATTGAACCCAGTATACTAGGTCAGAGTAGGACACACTACCTGTACATCCTGTCATGATTGAACCCAGTATACTAGGTCAGAGTAGGACACACTATCAGTACATCCTGTCATGATTGAACCCAGTATACTAGGTCAGAGTAGGACACACTATCTGTACATCCTGTCATGATTGAACCCAGTATACTAGGTCAGAGTAGGACACACTATCTGTACATCCTGTCATGATTGAACCCAGTATACTAGGTCAGAGTAGGACACACTATCTGTACATCCTGTCATGATTGAACCCAGTATACTAGGTCAGAGTAGGACACACTATCTGTACATCCTGTCATGATTGAACCCAGTATACTAGGTCAGAGTAGGACACACTATCTGTACATCATGTCATGATTGAACCCAGTATACTAGGTCAGAGTAGGACACACTACCTGTACATCCTGTCATGATTGAACCCAGTATACTAGGTCAGAGTAGGACACACTACCTGTACATCCTGTCATGATTGAACCCAGTATACTAGATCAGAGTAGGACACACTACCTGTACATCCTGTCATGATTGAACCCAGTATACTAGGTCAGAGTAGGACACACTACCTGTACATCCTGTCATGATTGAACCCAGTATACTAGGTCAGAGTAGGACACACTATCAGTACATCCTGTCATGATTGAACCCAGTATACTAGGTCAGAGTAGGACACACTATCTGTACATCCTGTCATGATTGAACCCAGTATACTAGGTCAGAGTAGGACACACTATCTGTACATCCTGTCATGATTGAACCCAGTATACTAGGTCAGAGTAGGACACACTATCTGTACATCCTGTCATGATTGAACCCAGTATACTAGGTCAGAGTAGGACACACTATCTGTACATCCTGTCATGATTGAACCCAGTATACTAGGTCAGAGTAGGACACACTATCTGTACATCATGTCATGATTGAACCCAGTATACTAGGTCAGAGTAGGACACACTACCTGTACATCCTGTCATGATTGAACCCAGTATACTAGGTCAGAGTAGGACACACTACCTGTACATCCTGTCATGATTGAACCCAGTATACTAGGTCAGAGTAGGACACACTACCTGTACATCCTGTCATGATTGAACCAAGTCTACTAGGTCAGAGTAGGACACACTATCTGTACATCATGTCATGATTGAACCCAGTATACTAGGTCAGAGTAGGACACACTATCTGTACATCCTGTCATGATTGAACCCAGTATACTAGGTCAGAGTAGGACACACTATCTGTACATCCTGTCATGATTGAACCCAGTATACTAGGTCAGAGTAGGACACACTACCTGTACATCCTGTCATGATTGAACAAAGTCTACTAGGTCAAATTAAGACACTTAAGGCAATTGTATCAAATGTTGACACTGCACCAAAAGTTGACATTATTTTAATATTCCCTGTAAAATTAAGAGATATTTCATTTTTAGGAAAGAATTCCATATGAAAATTTTATTTTGTTAAGTTTTCTACCTTATGAATGTAGTTATAAACTGTCAGCTATTGATTAGGCCTATTCAAAATGATGGTGTTATTTTGTTGAATTATCGCATTTGTTCAGCATTTCATTAAATTCCTTACACTTTGAAGAAGACTTAATCTGCTAGCATAAGGCAAGTTATGTTTTCATCTTTGTTAATTTTCTTTTGGTGTTTCATAATAATAATTAGGTTTAACACATTTAAATCAATGTTACTATAAGATTATTATGAATCAATAACTGTGTTTAAACAGCCAATTCAGGTTATGTAGACATTTGGAACAGCAAATGAATATGTTTCCTATTGTTGTTAAAGATGTCAATCTTAAGAACATTGCCATTTTTAAAAGGTTTTTGCTAGTTTATTTTGTTAACATAAGTAATATTTAGCACCGCGTCTTACTACCCGTTCGGGTTATACGCTGTTAACATAAGTCAATCAAGTAAATAACAATGCTAAAAGCGAATATCACAAGGCTTATTCATTTTTACAGCTCTGTCATAGCTCCCAAAGAGAAAAAGAGGCGATTAAAGTATACTCCTGAGCAAATGCAAAATGCTATTCAACTCATTTAACAATTTGGAGAACTGAGTTGTTGACCAGTAATTAAATACCATAGCAACAAACATATCAAAAACCCTATTTAAGGAACAGCCAGCGACAATTGGGCCTAATGTCTCAAATCAACAATTACCAGTAGGGGCCTACTCCACATCCTAGAGAACCAAGAAACAACTGATTTAACAGCAACCAATGAGCAGAGTCCGAGTAGGAAGAATGTATCTGCAAAAACCCAATGAATGTACCATCACATTTTAAAAGATCTTTATAAATTCTGGCCAAATGTTATTCCATTAGCTTCTAATAAGAGTGTTAAAGAAAAAATACCCAGTGTAGTCACTTCGAAAATGTGGAAAGAATATCATTTCTGGAAAAATAATGAAAAAGAAAAGAGAATTGATGAGAGCACTAAAAAAAGCAGCAATCAGATAAAATTAAAGGATACATTTTGCCGCTTTTTTTTTAGTGCTTTCATATATTCTCTTTTATTTTTCATTTCTTGTTTTTCCTTTTCTCATTTAAAAAAAAAATATTTAATGTATTAGAGAAAGTGATTCAGAAGTAGATCCAGACGAACTCTTCATTGAAGATGACAGTGATGTCAGTATGAGTGACTTCCTGACAGACATTTAAGAGAAAACTTTTAAAGTATAATTTTTTGATCAAACTATAAAACGAGGATCGATTGCTTGTCATTGGTAGGGTTCTAGAAGCTTATGCAAGTAAAAAACGTACAAAATTCAATGTACTCTGATGAACCCATTATAAAGTTTACTCGAAGAACAGAAGGGGGCTTTACATTTGTTTGGCCAGAAATATTTAACATTTCAGAAGTGAGAACAAAATATATAATTAAAAAAAATTTTGGAAAAGAGGTGAGATAAGAGTTTATATATATATATATATTTTTTTTTTTGTGGAAATAACATTTTCTAGATAGCTCACTAAAGTGTAAATATAGATCTCTTTATAAGTATCAACTTTAGGATAGTAAATTGTTGACATTAAGAACAAGGCTGTCAAGGTTCTAGGAGAATTCAGTGAATTCTGTTTGATTCAAAATATGTTAAAATATTACCACATACTTTTTATTAAAAATAGGGCTATTATTTTATGTTAACATAAATGAAAATGTTTCACAAATATATTTGTCATTAATAAATATTGTTACACATAATGTATTCTTTATTTTATGACTCAAATGACCAAAACAATCCTAAGGTGTCAACTTATGATGCATTTACCTTATATGTAAATGACTAATATCACTCACTGCTCTCCACACAGTAGAAAAATGTTAAGTGAATGTTTTATCTTAATACCTTGGATCACTTTTTCGGTTGTACCCATTTTTAGTTGTAATTTAAATTATTAACATTAACCATCAGGTTAGTTTAATGATTAAATTTACTCAATTAAGCTAAAGTTAAATTAAATATCAATCCCTATTTCTCCTATCAAGTAGAAGAAGTGACGATTACAATTACAAACAAAGTTAAATAAGGAAGTTTTGGGAAGGATGATAAATAAGAGAATATATAAGGTTTACAAATCAGTTTATTTAATTGTAAGCAAGAGATATAGAATTACATACATTTTAAATATTAGGTCAAACAGTCCATTGTTATTAAATATAACTTTATTCAGTTATCATAGTCTAATACTACCCGATAGGCAGGAATAGAAATAAACTCCTTGATGGCAAGGAACTAACAGAAGAAAGATTACACAAATATCTTAGTTTAGTAACTCTAGAAATAAAGATCAACGGTCATTCTCCTACGAACATAGTGGCGGTCAAAAATAGTCAATAAATATTAATTTAAGGTTAAGCCACAATCCAGCCTAGCTAATCCCAGACTAAGGCCCGTATGCAAGAACGAGTAGGAGTAAAGGCGGAGAAGGAGTAAAGGCGGAGGACGGTTGATTTGCTTGCTAGGACGAGCGCGCGTGTGCGCTCTTGAGTAATTCTCAAGCGCGCGGGCGCGTGCTTGAGTAATTCCAAAGGTTGGTCCCGACCAGCCTTCTGCTTTACTCCTATCCCTTATACATAGGTTTACTCCTATCCCTTATACACAGGGCTACCCCAGCGCGGCGCGCAAGAGCAATAGAGATGTCAAACATCTGTTATTTTGTTTTGTGTTGTCAAGAAAATATGGCGCTACATGACTACCGGATTGTCACGTATTTAGACGTTATCGACAACTATTTTGAAGAAGAGGCTAATAAAGTTGTTGTGATTTAACGGAGGCATGTTAGGGATTTCCAGGATACCTGTTAGGCTTATTCTGATGAACAATTTCGTAAAATATTTTCTATTTTAGAAGGAAGTTGCATGACAAGATATCTTCCCTACGTTGGAAATTGACAATCCCGAAACACAACGATGACTTCCACTGCTTCAGTTACAACAAATGTTGACCACCCTTCAGTTTTATGCCACGGAATGCTTACAAGTAAGTTAATACCAAATTATAAATATACTTTTTTTTAAGGTTATATTATTTATTATTACTAAACTTACAAAAAACATTGTTATTAACTTTTTTTTTAAGAATGAACAACTAATTTAAATTTTTGGATTGAATACATTAATAAATTTTCATGTTTGTTTTTGTAATGTGTTAGTTAAGATTAATTTAGCATCAGTATATAAGTTTAATTAATATTAGGACTTGTATTATTTACTGACAACATATTTCTTCCATTGTTTTTAATTATGTAATTGAAGCAAATAGGCTAATTGATTGTTTTGTGACATACAGTAGCTATTGGGATTTTGGTTGACATTTAATATTGATTTTTTGTATGTATATAAAATCCAAAATAACCTTACCTCTAAAAAAATCACAGTAGGTCCTACAGACATATCTATTCTTATAATTTTTTAAAATTGGCTAGTAACTTTGTTCTTCCATTTTTAGGTTGTTGGCAGAGAAATGTAGGCCTACAATGTTTACCAGTCAACGGTATCGCGTGTTGTTAAGAAAATATCAATTTGGTTGGCCCAAAACATGCAACATGTGGTGTGGTTTCCCACCACAGAAGCTGAACTGGGAGCTGTGCGAATGCTGTTCTATGACTAGGCCAACTTCCCTGGAGTTTCATATCGAAGAGGCTGCACCCACATCCCTGTCCAGAGCCCCGGGGGTCCATCTGAGAGTCTGGGCTTCACCACATGGACTATTACAGTTGGAACCTTTAAAATCATTGTGGCGGGCGAATCAAAACATCGGTAATGTTACTATATATAGCTGGTTTCATGTTCCGTTAGAAACAGACTTCTTGTATCAACACACGTACCAAATGTGGACATCCATTATCTTGACCTTACAGACCTCTAATGAAATGGAGAATGGTGGAAACTAGCAGGTTATCACTGCTCATTTTGATGCTAAATGTATGTCCCAAGGAGAGAGAGGAAACTATTATTTTCGTTCTACTCAGCAGAGTAGATTTTTAATCCCTTTATGCTAAGGTGGATGTATTGTTATGTAAATTCAACTCTAAATTCTTACATTTTAAACTTACTAATAAGAAATCCACACACAATTAGTTGTACGATCTTTATCACCGATCATATACACGATCTTGTCGATTTAGCACTGTCGTACTATCTGGTCAGGTTATATGCATACATACTGATCACACTGTTTCTGGGATGAGGAAGTTTGGATTAAATAGTGTATACACATTTGCAAGGAAAAAGGGAAAAAACCATTTACAAAAGACCACCCTCGTTAGACTTGCCTGGGATTCAAACCATAATCTCCCTATCTTCAGCAGTCTAGTTTTTTTTGAGTTTGATATTTTAGACCATGTGGCCACAAAAGTGAATTATTTATTTTAGTGTTTATACTTGTACAATATCAAGACACAAACTTTACACAGACTGTACTGGCGGGCCATGATACACTCTGTGCCAAGCATGACAAAACATAATACAAGCTGCTCTGACACTGATCGTTAGAGAGAACATAATATCATGTTTATATTATAAATATTGTGTGTTAAAAACCATGATGATTGTGGTCCTTGCCAGTGAGGGCTAATAAATAATTTTGAAATCGACTATTTTAATTTTCTTTTACTGTTACTGGAGTTGTAAACCTGGATGTTTTCCTGCCTCAGATTACAGGTACTGTAACCAAGCACGTTGACACCAAAGTACCATAGTAATAATAATAATGTATTAGAGATTTTTTTTTAGCACTACATCTTACTACCCATTCGGGTTGTACGCCTAAATACTAATTACACTAGGTAATGTGTTGGGAATATGAAAGGTTGAAATTAGAGGAAGTGAACCCACACTTGTGTGGAGGGAGAGTGAAAAACTATTTAGGAAAATTCACCTCAGTTAACTCGACCGAGATTCGAACCTCAACTCTTCCTATCCTCTGTGGTCTAGCTCAACACAAAAGTAGCGTGTTAGCCAACTACACCACCGAGGTGGGTTTAGTGTTGATCATGTTATATGATTTGTAACACATTTAGTGAATATGTTGTATGCAATATTGTTGAAGTTTAATTCAATATAATAGAAACGTAAACAAACCAAAATAATTTGGCCTTATACACTATTAAATTCCCACTTACTTTAATACTTACCAGGCAAATATTGGAAGAAGGCCTGATGATTCAAATAACATTTATTTAGAAAAGCTCATGGCTGCATCTCGTTATGCATTTATTTTATTGATAAAAATCGGTATAATATATTATTTAATAATGCTAAGTTCAGTGAAAGTGATTGACATTTCATAAAATATTTTTGATGTATTTAATTAAACTTATCTATGACATAATTGGACAGATTCTCCAGACAAAATTACAATTTATATAATATAACTCTAATAACTATAATATAACTCGTCCCTTTTTATGTTTCTATCTACCTTTTCTTTACCTTCTTCCAAATATAATCTATTTAATATAATATTAAAATCAATTTCTGAGTGTTGTTTGCGAGCCTATATTATTAAGACAACTACTGGATATATCTTCGGCTTGTGGTGCAAACAGATGCTCAAATTTGGACCTTGGGATGAAAAATAATAAACCACCCTGCTAAGGAATGGAAATAACTATAATCATTTTTTCACAGTTAGTTTATTTTAAAAGATAAACACTAGAGATTGGCCAGACAAAAAATATATATATAAATTGTCAAAATTTAATTTGCAATGCTGAATTAAGATACCTGCAGTCCTTAGCAACAACATAAGTGGTTAACATAAAAACAGGAAATCAAGTACCCCAGAGACCCTCCAGAGTGGAAGTGAAAAGTTCCCTAATCACTTTATAACATAAGAATGTAGATATATTTACATTTTATATGTTAATGCAGGGTGAACGATCTCGACACAATGGATATTGGAAATTGTAATTTTACTACATATCACTTGAAAATAACCCTAATATGAATAATGTTTTTAACAAATGGAAAAGTGTTTGGTGGTTTTATAAATTATATAGCCGAAACATCTAGGCTCAATTCTTAAGTCCTATAATTTTATGTTTCATAATTTGAGACATAATAGCAAGTTAAATGTATAAAATATTAATAAACAGTAATTTACTATGTAAAATTAATATAAACTACCTAGCTATAACAGGTCTATATAAAGATATAAAGGTTAGTTATCAATCGGAACATTAAACATAGTAAACAAAAGTGTTTAGAAAAAATTGAATATGATGTTTTTGTTTATAGGCATGCTTTCTTGGTAAAAAAAAAAAATCAGGTTACGGTATTTATTATTCAAGAGAAATAGATCCATCACAAAAATGTCAAAAGTAATCAACAAAGATTCCTAACCTTAGGTTTAACTATGGAGCAACAACCTAATGTTCATCTATCAAAGCTCACTCTAAATTAAACACTTTCTAGTTCATCAAAAAGAAAATTGATTCACTTGAATGCAGATATAAAGATAATAATAGTGTTAACAATAAATGTGGAAATATTATAATTAGGGTGTCAATGCACATAATCATCAAATTGCTTTTAATTAAAACCATTTAGATTACATTTTCAAATAAGCTTTTGAAAATGTAATTTAACATTCAAAGCATTGCAGGTCAACAGATGCAAGTTTGATTGATATTGCACATTATAATTTGTAAACACATACCTACATCTTAAACCTAACACTCACTATAAGGACACATATGTTATGTACGGTAACTAAAACAAGATTCAAAGGACAGGCCTAACTTATCGACAAGTGTGCATTATTTGCTCTTAAAGACTCCATCCACCAATACTAGACATGTCCATTCAGATTAAAGTCAACAAAGTCGTTTTTCAGGAGTTAGAATGTTTATGACAATCATGTAATTAATTTTGTAAACAATTGTTAATTTTATGTATACTATCATGAAACTTACACCTATTTTGTATGTATATCAATATTTTGTTTATTAAAAAGTAAATAGTAGGCCTACCCTTCTCAGTCCAAATTATATCTATGAAGATAAATAAACTTATAAAATCTGTTTCTGTGTGTGCATCTCTCTGTAAATATGAACCTTATAGTTGTAATATCTCACATAGCCTACCTGTTGTATCGAGATACTCCATAATGGTATTGACAGCAACGGTGTAACCTGTAGACCTCAGAGCAGCAGTTATGGGGGGGCTACCACCTCGACCCTGGGACATGATGGCTTGTGAGAATTGTAGGGCCCTCGTCCAGTGCTCATCAGTTCCACTGTCTCTTCAACTAGTTGCCTCTTCCTTCTTGATTTGACAATGTCCCAATGTTTGTGCAGGTGAACCAGAGTTCTAAAATGATTCACAATATAATATAAACACAGTTCCAACTAGGTCAACTTGAGGTGTCTTTGTTATCAAGCAAGAAAAGATTACTAATGGTTATTATAAATTATTATAAAGGCCTATATTAATGAAAGTTCCCACTATACAGCTGGATATATTAATATACTGGTTCTAATAATCAGTGAAGCATTTTATGAAATTTGTTGTCTCTATAAACTTCAAGGTAATACTGTGTATTTTTATGTTGTAATATTTTTCTATTTATGAGGATGACATTGTTAGTTTAGTTACTATGTTTACTTTGTGACTAGGCCTAGACCTTGTACAAAAATATTATATTGAAGGTTAACTAGCCTAAGATAGTACTGGTCTAAAGTGCTAAATCAGGCCTACTAAGACTTACCAGTAGACAAAATACATAAAGATAGGAGTAAAGATTAGGTTAGTTCAATAATATATAAATTCCACTCGTTCTTAGAATTTCAAAACTTTTGTTTCGACTTATACTATGCAAAAATAAACGCTAGGCCTACAGAGAAAGGGAATAAAACTTATCAACGCTAGGGCCTACGCAAATTAATAGCATAGGCCTACAAATAATTTTTTGTTACGTTGACGTTTGTGTTTACCATCAATAAGAAACACGTTTAAAGATTTTACTTTACTTGTGTTTATTTCTATAGACGATCCAATTACTCAAACTATATACGTGATTTTATATAAAGTATTAAAGTGAAAATAATATAAGATAAAAATAAACTCACCTTTTGGAGGTTACTGGAAGATTTAAAATTCTATTAATTTGTTCCCACGCTTTCTTCTTGGCTGCGATGGTCCTAACATAATTTTTTTTTTTCATTTGACAGTTGGAAACTACCTATTTAATTCTAATAAATACCATTTCTCTTTCTCACTTCACCACACGCTCTTAATTAATTACGATGTGTTTATCAACAAGAGGACATATTTAAGCAGGCTATCAAACTTTACAAGCAAAATCAACACTTTAGAAGGCGGTGGATCTAGTGAATTTTATTTCCCCTGGAGATGTGGTACTTCTGTGTAATATTTCATCACGTGACCTTGAGTAACTCAAGCCAGACGTTCTAGCACGACACGGATTCCTTCCTCAAGAGTAGCTGACTCCGCCTTTACTCCTCCTTTACTCCTACTCCAACATCGTTCTTGCATACCGGCCTAAGACCTAAAAGGTCTATTCATGAATAATAGTGAAATTATAGTTAATGAAAAGAAGAGATATTTAATCCTAATTTTATGGAGTTACTGTGAAGGTAGTTATATAAGCTAACTATCTTGAGTTAATTCCATAATGAGTTTCATAAAAAACATAATTAGTTGTAGTAAGGAACAATATATATCCTAATTGATAAAAATCAATTGAAAGAGAAAAATAAGACAGAAAATTAAGTTATTGATATAAATTATAAAGATAATACAATTAAGTTAACTTGTCATAAAGAATATATGGCCTATTTATTAAAATTGTTGTCGGTGACCTAGTGGTCTAGGGGTAAGGTGTCAGACTTCTATGCTGGCGGCCGGGGTTCAATCCTCGGTCCCGGCAAAGATTTATCTGATTACCAAACCTTCCTTCACCTCTGACAAGACATCTTGTGAATGTGGGGAATGCCAGGCCTCCATCGTGGTTCGGATTCCACGTTAAACTGTAGGTCCTTCATTTCATCTCACAATCACCCTACCATTACACATTAGCGTAAGTGCGTATAACCCGAACGGGTAGTAAGACGCGGTGCTAATAATAATATTAAAATTGTTATTAAAACAAGAAATGAAGTAAAATAATTGATTGTGAACAAAGAATAGAGATTATGTATTGAGTCTAAGGATTTTGATAAAGGAGAAATTTTTTAATAAAGTCAAAATGTTATACTTGACATTATAAAATCACATTAAAAAAGTGAGTCAGAAAACACATATAACAAAAACAAAAAAAAATATTAAAATACATGTATAAAAGACATGAGTCGAAGTGTATAATACTGATAAAAAGACAATAAAATTATGATTAGACAAAAGTTAATTGAGTTTATTTGAGAATGACGCTTATCCTTTGATAAAAATTCTATAAGTTAGCTTATTCTAGTATTTCAGGAAGTTATATGTTCACAATTCAATACACTATAATTATTTTAAGACACAAGTGTTAAAGAACATGAGGTACTATTAGATGAAACATATAATACAGTTAATAAGATAGATAAGCTAATTTGACTAAAGTGGGATCATATAAATATAAAGAAGTTAAATGAAAGTTGAAATCTATCCTTATCTGAAAGTTTTGAATGCCCTTGTTCCTTGTAATTCAGGAGTGAAATAATACAAGTCGACATGTTTCGGCGCTCCATAGGCACCATCCTCAGGTCTAAATAAGAAAAAAGAGTTGACGTAAGTCGTGGTGCAAATACTCAATGTTAGCCAATATAGAGAACAAATGTAATATTAATTTATATAAACAAGTGAACTGGACATCTATAACTGTGGAAATAAAATATCATAATTAGCATAAAAGAATCCTGAAATGAGTTCTTTCCACGATGAATCAAATATAACTGAATTAAACTAAAAAGATGATGTGCAAATGTAAACTAATAAGTATTTTCTGGAAAGCAAGGATTATAAAAGGTGGAATGAAAAAAGAGGGTGGGAGATTTAAACAAAATATAACTTTACAAAAACCAAAGATAGATATAAAATTGAACTAGGGCAGACTAGATAGATTCATGAATGAAAAGGGCAAAGGAAGAGAAAAAAGAGAAAAGAAAATTTTAACAAATGATGGAGAAAGATTCAAAGCTGTTATTGACACTGGCCCGAACAGGTCATTAACTACGATGGAAGGAAGGGCTGGAGCAAGCAGGATTACATTTTAATTTTGGTGTATTGTGGAAGTTTTCTGAGGATATTAATTAGAGTTTGGTTTTCTAAGTTGGTCTGTTCTTTTAAAACTGTTCTGTTAAGTAATGCAGTCTGGATAAAAATGTTCTCAGCGGTGTTCATGGTAGTGTCCTTGGAGGATCTGTAAACAAGTTTCATGCATTTATTCATAGGAGTGGGCTGATGGCCGTATGGTTTTAAGTGTTCGGAGAATTTAGATTTATTCCTGTCGTACTTGAAATCGCTTATGTGCTCAGAAAACCTAGTTGGAATTTGCCGGCCAGATTGACCAATGTAAACACTATTGCATTCGCATGTGAGTTGGTAAATACCACTCTTTTGATATTGGCTTGTGTTAATTGAGATTGGCGTTGTTGATAAATTTTTTGATGTTATTGGTACCAAAAACTATTTTCAGTTTATGTTTTTTGAAGATGTTAGTGATGTTGTATATTTCTTTTCCAGTAAAATTAAATTCAACCCATTTGGTTTTGTTAACAGAAGTGGTATTAGAATTATTTAGAGTACTGCTATTGTTCAATTGGGCTTTTTGCTTTTGAAGGATACGATATACTAAGGAGTGCGAATAACCATTGGAAGTGGCTAGTAGTTTAATGATACTCAGTTCATGCTTAACATACCCTTAAACAGAAAGAACTTTAAGGGGGGTATTATTTCTGGATCGCTCAGTGCGGGAAAATTGGCGCCTTAATACAATGGTCTCAAGTTTGATTAACATTCCAAGTGGTCATTTTTTAAAGTTACAAATATGATACTTGTTACGGCTATATCTGTAACGTAAATATCATTTCCATCTTCCAAGCCTCGCTAATCAAGTACAAGTAATTGTATGAGTGTTTGCAATTTAATTATTAATTTTGAGTCAGAAAATTATATAACAAGCAGCTGTTAATTCAAATTGCTCTTATATAAGATATAGGATGGTAAGAATACTCATCTTGAGTATTTTTTCTGTCCGATGAAAGAATACTTATTAAAGACCTAACATATAAAATACAAAAAGAAAAGAGAATCACTATATAATTAATTATTCTATCGATATTAATAAAATGAAGAGTTTGCTGTTGTGACCATTGCCCAGTATATATCATACACAGAGGTGTGAAATTTTAATATTAGAAACCCCTGTACACTAACATGTGGAAACTCAAAGCTGGAATTTAAGTTTTTGATTATATTTTTTCAATTCATTAAAAACTGGATCATAAGATCAACCAGGTGCCAGGTACTTCTGCAAGTGTGTCTATAACAATAGAACACTCTTTCTCTTAGACACACTATGTGGGTTAGAGTACACACCTTGTGCTATGCTCGGGTCCGTTTGTCTGAGGATCTTAATTAGAAGTAATAATCAAGCCGTGGATGGAAAGATACTTGTATAATTTATTTATAGAATATACAACACAAAAGAGGCTTCCTTCGACTCGTGAGCGTGCGCATTGTTCAACGACTCCCAATCTAGACTAGCCATTCGCAGAGAGGTGTTGACTCTTTCAAGTCAGACCAGTTAATCATGACCTCTCACGTCGTGTCAGCCCACTCTGAGCCGACCCCGACTCAAGCGCTCCAGTTTGCAGAGCCCGCCACCCAATGTGCACGCCACACACACCTCCCCTTTTTTTGAGTCAAACCCCATATACAAGATAAACAATACATAAACTGTGAACTTAGCGTTATCCATGGAGGTTAAACATATTTATTCCGTAAACTCCAAATGAACTTCAATTAACCTCCTAAATATAATAAGGTATATTAAGACTAAAGCTAGAATTAACCTTTTAAACATAGAAATTATATGGAACATCCTAAACACTTTGTTTACAGAGATCGACCCCTAAATGAATTTTAAGAATATAAATAAACTAAATAACTATACAGATTCTCCTAACTACATTGTTCACATCCTAAATACATTGTTTACATCCTAAATACATTGTTTACATCCTAATTACATTGTTTACATCCTAAAGATATTGTTTACATCCTAAATACGTTGTTTACCTAGACCGGCCGGTCATCTTAAGGATATATTGAATATAGCTTTACATTTGTAGAGTAGATTGGGTTGCTATACCTAATTGTTCATTACCTTTGCTTACAGACACAAATTCACTTTTATGTTACCTCTGTTTTCAGACATAAATTTTCTTCTATATTACCTCTGTTTACAGACCCAAATTGACTTTTATGTTACCTCTGTTTACAGGAACAGATTTAATTTTATGTTACTTCTTTTTAAAGAAACAAATTCACTTTATGTTACCTGTTTTTACGGAAAAAAATCACTTTATGTTACCCGTTTTCACGGAAACAAATTCACTTTTATGTTACCTGTTTTTACGGAAACAAATCACCTTTATGTTACCTGTTTTTACGGAAACAAATTCACTTTATGTTACCCGTTTTCACGGAAACAAATTCACTTTTGTGTTACCTGTTTTTACGGAAACAAATCACTTTTATGTTACCTGTTTTTACGGAAACAAATTCACTTTTATGCTACCTGTTTTCAGGGAAACAAAATTCACTTTATGTTACCTGTTTTTACGTAGCAACCGCGGGGGATACTAACACCCCCCTCTCTCCTAAAGGACAGAGCCCAGGCCAACTAGAGTCTTAACCTCCCTTTTTGGAGAAGGGTATTCCACCCGGAAAAACAAGGGGCTACCCGCCCTACACGTCAAAGAAGCCCTCCCACCGAAAGGAAGGAGGGAGGGGGGGCATGTGAAGAGGAGAAGCCTACTCACAGGGTTTAAGCTGCGACACGTGGGCTCTGCGACAGGGTAAATTGGTGAGGGGGTTCCACCAGTAGTACAGTCACGGGTGTTAAGAATTGACTGATTACCATTTGTTCCGACCATTTGTAGGTTAACTTGGCTGCCACTCCATCTGCTGCCTTGCTCAACGTGTGGAGCTCGTACCTTACTTTGTCCCCTACTTTATAGGGTACGGGTGCTCTTTGGGCGTTGTACCTTCGGGCGACTAGGTATCGCGACTTCTTCAGTTCGTTAAACGCCACTTCCCATTTTTCCACCATTTTTTTGGGGGGTTCTTCCTCTAAAAACCCTGGATATAAATCCCAGCGCAGATTAATAGGTGACAGCTGTTCATAACCTAATAACAATTCAGCGGGAGTAGCTTTGTGACTGGTGTGGGTTGCGGAGTTGAACGCCAATTGTAACCAAAGTAACGTGGTGTCCCATTTTCTATTAAATTGATGGTGATAAGCTATTAGAGCTGCTTTAAGGTTCTTATGAAAACGTTCGACATGGTTCGGATTCGGATAAAATGGGCTAGTGGTGAAGTGTCTAATACTACTGGAAAAGCACATATCTTTGAATAAACGAGAGGTGAACTGGCTTCCATTGTCCGACACGATGGAACACGGAAAACCAAAGTTCTTGAAAACTTCCCTATTCAGGGCTTTGACTATTGAAGCGGACGTGGGGGCCCTCAACGGGATAAGCCAGACGAACTTTGAAAAGGCGTCTAATACAGTCAGTAAAATAACATTGCCCTCACTGGATCTTGGCAAGGGACCGAACAGTCTACATATAACCTCTGCATAGGAAATTGTGCCACATCCGAGGATAAGAATCCGTACCTACGATTTAGGGCAGGTTTAGATCGCGAACAGACCTCACATGCTCGGACTCTGTCTCGTATGTCCTGTTCCATCTTGGGCCAAAAAAATTGCCTCTTTACCTTGGTCACTGTTTTAGCCACCCCTAAGTGGGCGCCCACCGGAGACACGTGGAAATACTCGAAGAGTACCTGGGCGTGGGAATCGGGCACGCACACTTTCCAGCCGGTCGTTCTCGATGGTTTATGTAACAATATGTCGTCTTTGATTTTGTAGTCTTGTCTAGCCTCACCTTGGCTGAGACTGGTTATAATTTGTCGTAGTTTAGGGTCGGCTTGTTGGGTAATGTTGATGGGTATGAACAGTTCTGGCAACCCTGCTAATACTCCTACCCACTAACGATTCCTCCGTTGGGGTTCCTTCCCCCGTTTTCCTCGTTCCTTCTGCGGGGTGTAAGCTCGACTTGTTCTCGTTCACCGGGCGTCTGCGTAGGTCCGGGTTCTCTTCCCTGTTCTTCAAACATCCTTGAAAGAGTGTCCGCCACCATATTTTCTTTTCCAGGGTTGTGGGTCAGCGAGTGCCTTAAAACTTGTAGTTGAGCAATCCACCGAGCTATTTTTCCTATTTGTCTGGGATGATTCAATAACCAAGACAAGGCGGAGTTATCAGTTTGAAGTTCGAACTCCTGTGCTCTAAATACTGTCGGAACTTGCTCACTCCAAAAATGATATCCCAACGCTTCCAGTTCGAAGGTGGGATAATTTTTCTCGGGTTGGTGCAGCGTCCGGTTGGCGTAGGCTACGGGTTGCAACCCCTCTTTGCTGCGTTGACACAAAACCGCCCCTGATCCCGACGACGACGCGTCAGTTTGAAGAATAAACGGTTCCCGGAAGTCCGCCATTTTCAATATAGGTGGTCGCGAAAGTAGGCCTTTTAACTCTTGGAACGCTTCTTCGGCTTGTGAGTTCCACTGAAATGTTCCCTTATTTTTCTTTATCTGGTAGAGAGGAGAGGCGATCGACGCAAGATTGGGTATGAACCTTCCATAGAAATTGATCATGTCCAAAAACCTGGCGAGTTTCCTCGTATTGTTGGGGGTGGGAAAGTCTCGCACCACTCGCGTGCGTTCCGGGTTGACAGCTACAAGAAATTATGTGGCCCAGGTACTCAATCTGCGTCACGGCCACCCTTAACTTCTTTGGATTGATGGTTAGGCCTGCTTCCCTTAATCTTCTGAACACTTCTCTCAGATGTTTTTCGTGTTCTTGTTCGTTTGCAGAATAAATTACAAGGTCGTCCAGATACGTAAATACGTACTCGAATTGTATGTCCCCAAATATGGTGTTCATCAGTCGGCTGAGAGATTGTGCCCCATTGCACATTCCGAATGGGAGAAAATTGAATTCAAATAGCCCCACGGGCGTGATGAACGCCGTGTACGGTTTAGACACCTCTGACAGGGGAAGTTGGTAGTAGGCCCTATTAAGATCCAACACTGTATATATCTTGGCCTCTCCCAAGTATTGAAAGGCCATTTTCGATAGTTGGTAATGGCGTCGCTTCAAACTTAACCTTGGCGTTCAATTTCCTATAGTCGATGACCATCCTATTTTCCTTGTTTTCCTTCGTTATGAGAAAGGCTGGGGACGCATACGGACTTTTCGAGTGTCTGATAATTTCCTTTTTTATCAGTCTTGGATGTGGTGCCTAAGTATCTTGCAATTTGGGCGGCGCATAGTGGTACAGGTTTAGAACGCATGGGCAATCGTCGAGGAGTTCGATTGTCTAAGGTGAGAACATGGGTCCTTCCTATTTTTTCACTTATTACGTCCGTATATTCACTCAGCACCTTATTAAAGCGTCCCGTGGAATTTGGTCTCCACCGCTATCGTTACCTCCCTCCGTTCAGGTAAGGGCTCTAATTTAATCTCTAGCTGGTTATCGAATTCAAAACACACCTTATTATTAGCGAAATCAATTTTCATCCCTGTGTCACGCATGAATCCGTGTCCTAATATAACTGGTGTCACCAAGGATTCCACAATCAGAAACCAAATAGGCCACGCCCACCTGCCTATTTTGATATATATCCTTGCCCTTTGTTTAACTTTTAAGGTTTGTGTCCGCTAAGACGCATTGTACGTACATGGTGTAAGCCCTTTTAGTTGTTTTTTTCTAGACTTTCATAGAACTCTATAGACATGATATTGCTAACTGAGCCCGTGTCCAAAAAAAGCGATTGTATTTTATTTTGCCAATATTTATATTCACTCCCTTTAGCGCGCCCACGTGGTTGTGAATCACGAGTGGATTCGCGGCGTGGATCGGTTGTTTTGGACCACGCCTACTTAAAAAATTTCCCTTTTCCTGCTCCTTACCCCCTTTGGGTTTTTTATTAGGGCAGTCACGGACCAAATGCGTGTCGAAAAACAATTGAAGCATTTTCGCGTTTTTAGGGAGGAGATTTACCTTTCTCTATCGCCCTTGACTGTTGGGTTGTTGATACTGTTTCCCTCTCGACCCCTTTGTGCAAACGCGGGCTCCTCTTGGTTATAGCCGGTTTTTCCGGTTCGCCATCCGCCAACACGGGGGGTTCCTTCTAAGTTTATATTCTTCGATAAAGTGCCATTGTAATTTTTTATTTCTTTTTTGGCTCAATCGAAACTTGCGGCCTCTTTCACTAACTGAGTTCTAGTTAAACTTTTTTTTAAAAAATCGGGCCTTAGGTTCGAAAAAACGGTTCAGCTCCTGTTCCTGCGGAACCCCCCGTGCCTTCTAATTAGAGTTTGCAATTCAGTTACATACTCCTGTACGGATTCGTGGGTTTTGCATCCTCCCGGAATCTCCTTTTTTTAAAACTTTGGTAGTTAGTCTTAAAAAAAATTAATTTTGAATAATTTTTGAAATTGCTCCCAATCGCGCCATTTGTTGATTGTTTCTAACCACCCGTAACCTACTTCCTTGAAAAATTTCGGGAAGCGCTTGTAATAACTCCTTTCGGTTAAATGGTAAGTGGCTTTAAGTTCGTTTACCCTTTCTAAACAATCCACTGGGTAGACCCCTCCCCAAAATGTATCCCCATTTTCTCACTAAAACTCAAGACGTAAAAAGTCTGGATTTAAAACATCATGCGATTTCCATTTGAAGGGGATCAGTTATAGGTGATTTGTTATTCGGGTTTTTTTTTTTTTCAGTCGTAGGCTCTTGACACCCCCGACCCCTCTGCCAGACGGCTGGATAGCTCCTCTTCGTTACTAGAACGCGTGGGCTCCTTTTGGTGCCCCCTAAGCGACTTTACCTTTGTTTTTGGTTGTTCCATAATTTTAAACCCGTCTTTTCCTTCTATTAACCTAAGTATCGTCTAGGGTCGCCCCTTTCTATCTCGACGAAAGATTGAAAACAAGGAGTTTCAAATTTCTTTTTTTTTACTTGGGGTAAGTCTGTTTGTCAGTTAGGTTTTTCCCTTTAGGGATGTAACCTCCGTTTACTATGGGAACTTCGTCTGATAGCGGAGGAATTAAGGTTGTTTTTATATCGAGGCGTTTTAAGTCTCTTTCCCTGTCTAATAGAGGAGGAGTTGGCGCGTAACCCATCCACCGATCTAACGGGGTTCTCCACGAATTATGATCCGTATTGAAGTTCATCTTTCAAAAACTGTTTGGATCCAAATCCATGATGACGGCGAGTAGAATTAACTATTGGGCAAGAGTCTAGTCACTATTCCTATGGGATTTTGCAAAAAATTTTCCCTGGTTCGGATTCTTCTCATCTACGCGTCCCTATTCACTCTACGATGTTCGACCCTTACCCTCTTTTTCCCTTTTAACCTTACGCCGGTCGTGCTCTATTTGGCCTAGGTGGTGTCCTAAATAAAAGGTTCTCAATGTAACGCGTTGCGCTAGCTAGACAATGACCCCCCCGACCTCAGCAACAGCGTCGAACGAAACGTACACCTTTCGTTAGACCTTGTTTTTCCTTTTTAGTCTGTATTAATACCTAGTGGCTTCAACCCTATAGCGCTAAGCCTTTTTCTAAAAAGTCAATAGTACCTCATAAATTGTTTATAGTAAGGCTAAACCCCGGTGTTTAGTCGTGTGAATGTTAGAAGAGACCTGACTCATACGTATAACATTTTTTCTCCTAGTCACCAAATCAATTGTTTTTAAGATGTTTCTTACCTATTGACCAACGTTCAGCAGTTTATTTTCAAAGAGGTAGTTTGTCCAAATGGCCCCTAGAACCTATAGTTTACTCATTTTTTATTCCCATTAAAACTCCTGACCTTAAAAAAAGGAAAAATACTCTTTATATTTATTATTGGGAACCCCTCCCCGGAAGTGCACACGGGTTAAAATTTTGGGGAATTGGGTTTTGGAATTGAGGGGTGTTTTTTAGCTTTTGGTGTTTTGACGGAATCCGTGGTGGCTTGTTTTGTCCATTTCGGGGGGCCCCCTTTACTGGGAACCCAGACCTTCCCGTTTTTTTCCGGTAGGGGCTTGTTAAGGGGCCCCCTTGGCCCCTTGTCTGATGGCCCCCGGGGGATTGGGAAACCTAACGGTCCAATCTGCTCCGTGGTTCTTGGTTTTTAACGTGTTGATCCCTTGGGAAGCGATTTTGCCTCCGTGCCCTCCGGGGTTGTTAGTTGTTTAATGGGGCACTTTCCCCTTCGGCAGAATTTTGACGTTTCAGCTGGTTTTTATTTTTGGTTAATGATGGTTTTTCAAAAAATTTCACCTTCTTTTTTTTTTTCTCTACCATTTTTCTAGCCGGGTCCCTTTGTCTGAAAAGGTTTAATTAAAAAGTAAAATCAAGCCCGGGTGGGGAAAATATTTTTAATTTATTTATGAATAACAACACAAAAAAGGTTCCTTCGACTCGTAGCGTGGATTTTTTAACGCCCCAAACAGACTAGCCATTGCAGAGGTTTGACCTTTCAATTTAGGCCTTTCATACCCCTTTACGTCGTGTCAGCCCACTCTGAGCCCCCCCGACTCAACGCCCTTTTTCAGGCCCCCCAAACCCCCTTCCAGCCAAAATATTTTTAGTTGTTTACTATGGGGAAAAATTTGGGTAAAAGTTTAAAAAAAAGTTCATTTTTTAAATTAAAAAAATGAAAAATGAACACAAGTGGATATTTTTTTTTTTTTTCACTTCAAAGTCAAAATCACAAATAAGGGTTTTTCGTTTAATAAAAAATTCACAATAAAAGCTTCTTGATTTTGGTAACACCGTTCTTTTCCCCATTTAAGTTGAAAGGGAGGGTTTTTTTTTTTAAAAAAAAAAATTGAAAAAAGGAAAAATTTATAAATTTTTCGATAAAAAAACTAATGAATATCGAAA